>JASSUY010030708.1:0-17886 GCA_032466535.1 Forpus xanthops | reverse complement strand
TGTGCAGTTCTGGTGTCCTCAACATAAAAAGGACATGGAACTGTTGGAACAAGTGCAGAGGAGGGTCACGAGGATGAGAAGGGAGCACCTCCCCTATGAAGATAAGATGATAGAGTTGAGTCTGTTGAGCCTGGAGAAGGCTGTGTGGAAACCTCATAACAGCATTCCAGTATCTGAAGGGTGCCTAAAAGGATGCTGGGGAGGGTCTCTTCATGAGGGACTGTAGTGATAGGACAAGGGGTAACGGGTTCAAACCTAAACAGCAAAAGCTTTGATTAGATATGAGGAAGAAATTCTTTCCTGTAAGGGTGGGAGGCACTGGAATGGGTTGTCCAGGGAAGTTGTGAATGCTCTGTCCCTGGTGGTGTTCAAGGCTGCGGTGGACATAGCCTTGGGTGACATGGTTTATTGGGAGGTGTCCCTGCCCCTGGCAGGGGAGTTGGAACTAGATGATCATGAGGTCCTTTCCAACCCTAACTATTCTATGATTCTATGATAAATTTGGACCAAAAGGTAGTTAACATGCTTCTATTTTCTGGCAACAAGAGCATGGGGGCTGAAATCAATGTAATTTCACTCTATCTGTGCTGAGGAAAAGAATACAAAAGAATAAAATTTTTTATTGTTAAGCTGACAGTTTTGAGTTCTAGAAAGCCAGACATTCTTCTTAACTGAAGAATATTAAAGCAAGACAGCTTGAACTGTGTCTTAGGCTCAGGAGTGTAAATCTGGAATAAGTTCACTGGTTTTGATGAGAATACTTTGGATTTACACCAGCGGCTGAGATTAGAACTTGGCTCTGTATCTCATTCTTCTGGTGGTAGTGTAAAATATGATCCTAATACAGACGTGCAAATGATCACAGGAGTATCCTCATACTGGTTCTACACTTAACTTTTGGATGCAAGATTTAAGACTGTAGAACAGCATCCAGGGTACCTTTGAGCAGCCTGATAAAGATGATCTAGAAAAGGAGTAGCAATCTAATACTTGCAGGGCTCATATAGCTTTCCTGTATGGTTCTCTCTTGCCTTATTATAGGAGACTCATAAAGTGGTCATGTTTCTGGTTTTTATTTATTGAAGTTTATGGGTGCAACACAGAAAAATAACTTATGAAGAAATTGGAAAAAGGCTATGTGGATTTGGAGGAACTGATGAAGCCCAAATAGTTTTTTTTATAATGCCTTTACAGAATTGTCAGCTAAGGAGTAGATCATTATAGATACTGCCATTATAAGCTTTTGAACTACAGCATAGAATCATAGAATAGTTAGGGCTAGAAAGGACCATCTAGTTCCAACCTCACTGCCATGGGCAGGGACACCTCCCACTAAACCATGCCACCCAATGCTCTGTCCAACCTGGCCTTGAGCACCTCCAGTGATGGAGCATTCACAGCTTCTCTGAGCAACCCATTCCAGTGCCTCATCACCCTTACAGTAAAGAATTTCTTCCTCATATCCAATCTAAACTTCCCTTGTTTAAATCTGAACCCGTTACCCCTTGTTGTATCACTACAGTCCCTCATGAAAAGTCCCTCCCCAGCATCCCTATAGGCCCCCTTCAGATACTGGAAGGCTGCTATGAGGTCTCATAAGGCTGAACAGCCCCAACTTTCTCATCTTATCTTCATGCAGGAGGTGCTCTAGTCCCCTGATCATCCTCATGATTGCTTCTAGCCCAAAATTTTTTTATTAAAGCAATCTATTTTGCAGATTTAAATGTTACAAACACAGTAAAGCTTCATAAGCCTCATGTGCTGTTTTGACAACATCTTCTCTTTTCTGAGAATGTGTATGGAAAGTCTTACAGGTATAAAGCAATTCTGGCCTTCAAAGGTTAATATTTTTTTTTTCTTTCAGATAATATTCTATATCCTGCTATGAGTTTCTAGTTGTTTACTTGCTATAGTGCAAAGATGTCCTGAGCCACCCTTCTTGGCATGCTAAATCCCCAGATATTGTGCTTTAAAATGATACACAGATGGGAAAGTTTCTAACAAGCATCAAAGTCATTATATTTGTATTGCTTTTCCTATTGTTTGGTAATCACTAAGATGGAGTGGATCCCTCCGTGACCTGGTTAATTGAAATGAAAGTCTCAGAGTATTAAAAACAAATGGGATGATGGAAAAAAGTTGTAGTAAGATTTTCCAAGGAGTTTTCAATCATATGGACATTCATTGTCGCTTGAGTGCCTAATGGCCTCAGGCTGCATTGGAAGTCCCATCATGAGAGCTGGAAAAAGCAAAACCCCAGCTAAACTGTACCTCTAATCTTGATAAAAAAAAAACCCAAAAAACAAAAAACTACTATCACAGACTAAATAGGGTATGATTTGGCTCCATGTGGTGCTTCTGCCTCTGGCTTTAATTGGACAAGTATGTTCATGTGTTTTGATTTTTCCTACATACAGAAAAGAATCAATAGAATGATCAACAAGCCACATATTTTGCTCTTTATTCACTTTGCTAATCACTGTCCATAGCTGAAAAATGCTGCCAGTGTACTTAAAATGTAACGTCTTCATCACACAACCCCTCAGTGAGGTGATGTTCTTTAAAGTTTAAAGGGATTATATGACAAAGCCCAAACACTTTTGGTGCTGAGTGGTCATAAAATATAGCATCTCTGGCTTTTCTCTCATTTCTGTATACTTAACCAAGTAAGCCAAGCAGGGTTCCAGTCCAGTAAAGCACTTACTGTCTGCATAATAGTTGAGGGACATGAATAGCTCTTTGAAATCAATTAAATCCCTTTCGAAGTTAAAGTAACCAGATATTGCTTTCAGATACATTCTAACCTACTTTAGTTTAAACCAACAAATAGATCTTCAATATTTTTACTGTTTGTACTCCTTTCAGCCTTCATTTTCCATTATTCTCTCAATACACAAGCAATTAGGACAAATGAATAGTGTGACTTTACTAGTGTGGGCTTCTTTCAAGACAAAGAAACATGCCTCAGTATTGTAAAAGAGGTCTAAAGTTCTTGTTTAAATGTGTCTCATTGGCATTATGAACAGGGCTTTATTGGCGTCATTAAAGATGATATATTTAGTGATGTCTAATTTCTAACAAAGTGTGTGTTCAGTCACACAGATGGCAAGCCTATTTTATATGACAGTTCTTGAGAGTTATTTACATGAAAGTCCATTAATATTCTGAATTATGTTTATATTTGTTGGGATTTTCCCAGATGGGGTTGTTGGATGTACATAATGTCTACAGAACCATCATCGCTGCACAGTTACAGTAAAATGCATAGAACTTTCTGGGTGATTGAAGTGTGACACAGGTGAAACCATAAAGACAAATACTTGTCATATATATTTTTTTTTGTCTTTCATTTGCTCTGTTCATGAAAAAGATCTACAGACTAGATCCAAGTATTACCCAGACATTACTGTTTTGTTTTTATGTTCTCAATGCTTTTATTTTCAGGGGGACATTAAGAATTTTTCAAGTGGTTGCTATGTTCTGCTTGTGGTAAAGCAGAAACATTGCTATGGGTTGACAAAGGTTATATTTACTTTCCTTGACCTTTCTGTAATAATGACACGAGACTGAAAGGATTTATCACTGCTGTGCTGGCTGACATGCTAAGATACTCCACTGGCAAAAGACTTTTAGGTCTACAAGGGAAAGCTGGATTTCCATTTTTTCCCCATCACCTTTAAAACCAAGTATTGTTCTGTGTGCTCAAACTGTAGCTCAGTTAATTCTACTGTTTTCTTGCTTATTAGATATGTGTTTAGTCAATGTTTTTCTATTGGCATAGATATTAAACTCTGCATGTGGTAGCAGCTGGTGGGACAATTATTAGTGCTGCTTCCAATACACGTTGCAGTATGCCTATATTCAGTCAAAGACAGATGGCATCAGAATATAATCGTCAATAAATATCATCTTGATGTTAGCTGATCATTCACCAGTTAGACAGAGGAACACAACATCAGAAAAAAATTGGCATATATTCTACTTACATTTGAAGTACTATTTCTTACCATTCTCCAAAATTATTATTCAGGTAAAGCTTTGTCCCATTAAGCTGACAGAGTTCTTATTAAAATAAGATACTAGCTTACTACTCCATATTCTAAAAGCATAAAATAGAATACAGTAAGGAGAGGATAAATACCTCATTTCTTTGTTAGAGGCTCCACTGGAACAAAATACTATTGGCAAGCTGATATTACGGAGAAAAACACAAATCATACCAAATCCGTTTGTTTAGAAAATTCTCTTTCCAAGAAGGGAAAACTAAGTTTATATATGGAGAGCCTGGTTCCTTAGAAGACTGTCTAGCCAGCTACTTTTAATTTTAAAAGATTTGTAACAGTCTTAAGGCATTTTGGAAATTCAGTAATGAAGCAAAAGTAATGTTAAAGACTGAACAGCACAAGTAATTAAGCTTACTTAATTAATTTTACTGCTGATTTCCCAAGGTTTTTAATGGTCTAGAGAGACAGACAAAACCCCTGCATGAACAGGATTACATAAATGATCAGGCAATTAATAAAGCTGGAAGTGCAGACCTACTGCTACAGAAAAAGTTATGTCACATCTGAGTTGATAGACTATTTATGGTGTCTCAAGCACTGACACAGCAGGAGAGTTTTCAATATCTCATTGCTGAAAGACATTCTTAATTTGAAAGTCCAAATTTGTTGTCTTTTCACACTGCACAGGGGACATCAGTCAGGTTATTGAAATCCGTTGTCTGCTATGCTTTGAATGTCCTAGGAGCATGAAAAAAAGCTGTGTGATTGAATCTTTTCCCTCTTTCAAATAAGTCTTTCAGGCAAAGTTCTGGCATTATATAAGTAAAGCCTAGGCTGACAGTCATGACCAGGCTGGTAGGAGGCTTTTCTACTTTTTTAATTCATCTCTTATTTGCTGGTCATAGAATCATAGAATAGTTAGGGTTGGAAAGGACGTTAAAATCATCTAGTTCCAACCTCCCTGCCATGGGCAGGGACACCTCACACTAGACCATGTCACATGTATATCCCCACCGATTCATCCTTCTCCTCTTCTGCCTCCTAAACAATCAAGAAAAAACAAAGAAAAGAAACAAATCTTGTGTCGGATGTAACTAAGAAGGCTGATTGGACTTTTAATCTCATTTTTACTCGGTAAATCTTTCACAGCAGGAACTATTCCCTTCCTAAGTTCATACAAGATGCAGCCTTGGAGGGAGCCTTTGGGAATGGCTGCCATAAGTCCTAAAATATCAAGTGCTGAATTTGATCCATAATGGTGTGTTTGCAGAGTATATGCACTGTATATTCCAAATTTCCAAATTTATAAGTTTCCAAACTTGCTGTGGTTACAGAGTGAAAAGGAAAATTTTTCCACCTCTTCCTTACACAACTAAACAAAGATTTCTGAAGGGCTTTAGTGAGAACTATAGGCAAATTGTACAGCTCTCAAGATATGATACAACAAAACTGAACTATGCTGCAGCTTCAAATTTTCATCTGCATTTATACATAGATATGAGAAGCCCCCAACTGACTGATGGTCTGAATTGGTTTGTGACGTCTAACTCACTTGTGATGAATTGCATAAGGTAGGTCAGTATAGAAATGCCATAAAAAGTTTTTTATTTTAAATGCAATATATAAAATCTTTTATATATCATAGACCAGTAGTTGCATAACATAATTTTTCTGAAACTTTTCTGCAAACTTGTATTTCTTCTACTTATTGTGCCCATTTGTGACAAGTCATGACACTTTCAGGCAGTGGTAACTGGTAAGCAAAGCTACTCAATGTGCCACAAAATATTTACAATAGTAAATAATGTGGTGGCATAAGCTACAGTCTTTCCCCTGTGAAAGAGTGGCTGAAGTCTCTACCACACCTTGCTGAGATCTGCTGAGGTCTTGCAAGGGTTGCTGCATGGGGCAAACTTACAGCAGTGTGGGATCCACTGCTGAATGTCAAAGATGACTTCACGACTCAGTCATTGCCTGTGGTGCAGCATGGGACCTTCTGGTCTGCATCCTCCAACTCTGCCTCCTGCTGTGCCTGAGTTTTTTAGCTTGATTTCTTGCCTGTTCTCCCAGTTTCAGTTGCTGTTCTGTTGATTTGGCTGCAGTCAGCAGGGTTTATGACTGTCTTATATGAGCCCTGAGAGATAGCTTTGTTGGTGTGAATAATTCTCTCTCAAAGACCTCTAATTACTGCTAATATTTGCTTTGTTTTCGCAACAGCTCCAAGCCAGATTTTCCATGAGGAGGTTACCAGTAATGCTGCATACACTGAGGAGTTCATGTGTGTGCTCTCCTGCTTTGTTAACTTTTCACTCATTCTTGGTAAACAAATCTTGTCTGGGAAAAGTGTGGCCTGAAAGATGACATGTGGTACACTGATGTTCATCTGGGTTTTAGGAAAATGCATGACCAGTTGAAGTCAGCCCCATATCTGTGACTGCTGGTGGTATCAGGTTCCCCTCACATGCTGTCTCTGTGTGAGCAGCCAAAGCCAAGCTGCTTCAAGGTACAGGCCAGATTACAGCAGTGTTGTTTAATTTCCTATCCAGCACTTAGCTCCCCTTATTTTCCTTGTAGACTGCTCCAAACTGCCAGTCCAACCACGTGATTCGATGTGCAGCCAGCTGGCCAGAGTACAGTCAGAGCCTGGTCAATATTTGGAAAGAAGTACACACACTGACCGATTTCAGTTGAAATAATGGAATATCCATAAATACAACATGAGTTTTGAAGACGCTAAGCAGCTAGTCATTTGTCAGATTGGCTAATAATGACCTTAGCCTATCCATCAAACAAATTAAGGAGCTTCTAAAAAAGTAAATCCAGAAAACAAGGTAGTGCAAAACTGCCTCAAGCACCTTGCTGATGGTCCAAAGCCTGCCACTTGCAATTCAGTTTCTCACAGAAACAGCAAAAGCTGACAAAGAGCATGAATATGAACTGATTGCTGGATAGCATGTATGTGTTTCCACAGAGATATATTTACTGAAGCTTAGGTCCTCAAATTCCCTTTGCATTTCTGTTTGACCTTTTGCACCCAGTGACTTGGGCAGTTTGGACAATAGCAGCCTTGTGCTGAAAGAAAAGACAGAAGTAGAAAAAAAACATTCCAAGGGAGGAAGGATCACTCACTTTTGCTGCATGATTTCCTCTTGTTTATTTAAGAATTTACAGAAATGCACTTTTAGTCCTCTTTTACTTTGGGGTTTGAGTTTAGTTCACTTGCTTTTGTAGGAGAGTTTTAAAAAATACTGATCATAGCTTTCAGTTATCAGAACTGAGCTTTGTGAGTAAGAAGTTTTCAGTGCTTGTTTCCCCTTCAGTCATACAGGAAATTATCTTGGAAGCTGCAACCAAGCCAGATGATATTATGAAAATATGACTATTAATAAATTCTGAAAAATGGTGAGATGTCATCTCACAACCCCAGGTTAGCAACAGAAACAAGTTGTATTTAATTCCATAGAAAAATTAATGTGTGATCTACTTCTATCAATAAAACTAATTAGGGACAAAATATTTCTGATTGTGTATGTTAGGCATATAGTGTCCTAGGGTTTGAAAAATAGTAACTCAGAGAATTGAAAATAACCTGGACAACACACAATAATGTAAATTCATGAGGCCACTGAAAAAGGCCAGAGTCCTACAGACATCTTGAGACAAAGAAAATACATAGCCTGGATTATAGCAGTATTCTATATACTAATCTACTATTTTTTCTCCCTAGTTAATGTATAACATTTTAATGTTCTACACTTGCACAAATGCAAAACAACCTAGTTCCTTTGCACCTTCAGAGTCTGACTTGCCCTTATTTTTATAAACAGGATATAGATTGGAGCAGTAAAAAGAAAAAGTGACTTCCAATTAACATTGTAGGCTGCATGGGCCACTTTGGTTGCTTCTTGACCTTTTTGCATGAACTAAAAGGAGCAGAAAAGTGAGGTTGCAGAGATCAGGTCTGAGAACTGCTGAGCAGGTGCTGTGTAAGGGAATTTGGAGCAGTTACTAACTTGTTTGTCATAGATAACTTGGGCTTTCCATGCCACAGTCATTTTGTCTTGCCCCTTAATTAGTTTCTGAACAATCTATGTTAACCAGCCTGTTTATTGGATATGAAATTCATTAAAGATTTATTTAAGTAACTGGATGAGATACTGGCCCAACTCTCATTGACCTCAATGCAAGGATTTTACCCCTCATGTCTTGAAAAAGACAGTGACTTAAGTATTGCTTGCTTTGCTAAATACAAACAGATTATGTGATTAAATTACCTCATCACTTTTATATTAATGTGGATTTCTTTATTTATAATGAAGAATACAAATATAAATGCTGTAAGACAGCAGAGAAACAGTGAAAAATAAAAGAGGGATGAATATCTTTTAGTAAATACATTTACTTTAATTCATGACTCAGGCCTAATTCATGTCATGATTTCGTTATAATAAATTCAAAAGAAATTAAGATTACAGTGATAAAACAACATCTCGTACCAATGAATCTCTAGTGCACGCATGCAAACAGTTAGGCTGTCTGCCTACTCTGCCAGCTAAAAAACACCTCAGTTTAATCTTTCACTATTATTTCCAAAACCATCTTTGAAGTTTGATCTAGAACAGCTCATCCCCTTAACAACCTCTTAGATTTCCCTGCCTAAAGGAAATAATTCAATTACCAGAAAAACAAACAATTCAATTATTCCCATGATTAATAATTCTGTCTGAAACCTGCTTTCAGGAGATTTGTCATAAATCCTTTGCTGATATGCATCTAAGTTGCTTGAAGTAAGAGATTTCTCAATTACAGCAACCCAGAAATATGAAAAATTAAAAGTTTTTGGTCAGGAAGTATCATTTCATTGAAAGCAAGTTGTTCTTCAGGAAGGAACACTTTGAATTAATCTTTTGATCTAGAAATAAAAAGAATTCTGACATTTTTATGATGTGAAATTTTAGCATTTTTAAAATGCTGCTTTTTTTTTTTTTCTTTTTTTCCCAGTGTCTGTACAGGTATGATATATCCACAGTTATTTGTAATTTTATTACATTCAATGGTGTGTAAAGAGTTAGCACTGGTAAGAGGTACTTACTAATGTTAATGCTTACATTTGAGAAGACATCTCAAATGAAGAATGAGGAAAAATTAAATGGAATTTTACATGCAGAAACCTATTGCTTTGGATTTTTATTGTTAGTCAAGAGAAATTGAGACTACCAAAGTGTGACAATTTTACATGTCCTCTTTAGGATGAAATAATTCACAATTTAAAGGCCCCATAACTATGCCCTTTATAACCTAGAATCACTCTCTCAACTATAGATATCTACAACAGATGAGATATTGATGAGGAATTGATGAGACGAGGAAGGATTAAGGTACACATATTGCCATCTTCCACCCTTTCAGCTTCACTCATAATTCCTGTTATTCTGCGCTTATTCTTATACAAATTCAAGGCTTTCTGATTCTAGAAAGCTATTGAGAGTAAAACTGTATCTCATATTAATATTTTCAAAGCTACATTTAGTGATTAATCATTTGCATATTGATGGCAACATCAGCAGTAGGAAGTAGAATGAATAATTCACATAATATTTTTTTCCCATTTAGGTTTTTATAAAGTTGTCACATGCACCTAAAATCTTGCAATGTCGTGAAGGTGATATTATGAGAAGAACTTGATTGCTTATAAAAGTAAATGGGAAAGAACTAACTTCTCTTAAAAAAAAAAAAAAAAGACATGAAAGCAGCAAGACTTTACAATTTTAACTCTATGTTTACATAATATTTTGTTGTACCAAACTGGGTCTCAATGTTCTAGTATAACTCTAGTGCCCATTGTCTCATCTGTGAAGTATCTTTATGCACAGATGGAATAAAGCCTAGAAGAATGTGTTCATAAAAAAAGAACAGATTTCCAACAATTTTCATGAAAAATACAGTTTAACTATGACTCATACATGACCCAGCAAATGGTGTATTTTCAGGTTTTATTACTATACTATGAAATCTCTGAATGTAACATTTGTTACTAAAGTTTGGAGAGATGAGACCTACACCCACCTTGCTCCATTCTCCTTTCATGTAGTTGTAGAGAGTGACTAGCTCTCCCCTGAGCTTTTCTGCGAACTGCACAACCCCAGTTCCCTCAACCAGTCCTCACAGGATTTGTACTCTAGGCCCTTCACCAGCTTTGTTGCCCTTTGGACATGCTTTGGCCCCTCAAGGTGTTTCATGTAGTGAGGGGCCCATAACTAAACACAGTATTCAAGGTGCAGCCTCACTAGTGCTGAGTGCAGAAGGATGATCACTGTCCTGGCCTTGCTGGCCACACTATTGCTGATACAGACAGGATGACATTGGCCTTCTTGGCTACCTGAGCACAAACTGGATCATATTCAGGTGACTGCCAACCCACACTCCCAGGTTCTTTGCCACTGGACAGTTTTCCAGCCACTCTCCTTCAAGCCTGTAGGGTTGCATGGGGTTGTTGTGGTCCAAATGCAGGACCCGACACTGAGCCTTGTTGAACCTCATGCCATTGGTCTTGGCCCATTGATCCGGGCTATCCAGATCCCTCTGCAGAGCTTTCCTATCCTTCAGTAGATCCACATTCCTAATATTAAACAGATCTGGCCCCACTACTGAGCCCTGGGAACATCACTTATGACCAGCCACCTGTTGGATTTAACTACATTCTCATCATTTTTGGGGCCTGGCCACCCAGATAGGGTTTTACCCAGTGTAGAGTATACTCATCCAAGCCATGAGCAGCCAGTTTCCCCAGGAGAATGCTGTGGGAAACAGTTATCAAAGGCTTCACTAAAGTCCAAGTAGACAACATCCACAGCCTTTCCCTCATCCACTAAGCAGGTTACTTTGTCAAAGAAGAAGATCAAGTTAGTTAAGAAGGACCTGCCTTTTGTAAACCCATGCTGATGATGTCTCATCATCTGATTGTCCTGTATGTGCCATGTAATGGCACTTGAGATGATCTGCTCCATTATCTTTCTCTGTTAATCAATTGCTAAGACTGCAACAGCTGCAGCAAAAAAAAAAGGTTTTGTTCTGTGGTTTTGATTATCAATTTAGGCTTTCATTGTCATTTGCACATGAATATAGGTCAACCAACTACTCTTCATCCAAAGCAGTTAAAAATGGTAAGACGTGGATGAACTTCATGACTGACAAACTTTTTCTCAAAATTTTGATCTTATTTAGCCAAATAATTACGTATAAAAATATCACTATTGTCTGAACAAATTCTTAAAGTTAGTAAACTTTTCATTTTCTAAAAATATAGGTTAGGGTGTGTGCATGTAAAATGTAAACCACATTTTGAAATTGTAGTATTATATGTTGTTGTTGTATCATTCTTTTCTCTTCTGATGTAATGTTCCAGTGCTGATATCTGTCTATAGCATTGTCAGTTAGCCATGCATTGTGATATACTATTTTTTTAATTTCATGATCTTGCTATGGGTTTGCTAGTCTTTACTATCAACATCAATGTAAACTTAAAGCAGCAACTCTCCCTGCCAGCACGTATTTTGGAAACATGTTACTGAATATGCGAGTAGGCAAAAGCATTTCTTCCTTGGTAAGAAAACAGCAGAAAAAAGCTACTTTTAAAACCCAAGTTACTAGGAAAAGCAAACTGGTTTAAAGATGGTGGTGGATAACTACATTACCTTTCATGCAACACTATGTACCACAAGGCTAAATAAGTGAGATGTGCAGTTCCTGCAGTGTTATAGTCCATGAGATCATGCCAGTGATTCTGAATAACATTTCTTCACATCTGCTCCTTCTTTTTCTGTTTGCCAAAAGCTTTGGAAGATATTGTTTGAAACCACTTAAAAACTTGCATTCTTTTTTATATAAACCTTTTTCACATTAATGGCCTATTTAAACATGATACAGTCTGTCATAATTCAAACTTCAGTCTGGTTTTCTTATGATTTGTCTTATAACACTGTGCTTTTTAGCTTGGAAAGACAGCTTGCAAATAAGTGATCTTCATGGATGAAGGTAACTGTTTGTCCTGGTAAATAATAGAAAAATCATGGAGAAAAACCACAATAGTTAGCTTTTAAAAAAGGGGAAAAACAACTCTCCTTCAAACCTGAACAGAAAATTTTGATTAAGGTATTTGTCCCAAGGGCAAGAAGAGTCCAAACAAAAAACCCTGATTATACAAGGAAAATATTTAGGCTCATGTGATGGTAGTAAACTTATAATTTTAAATATTTTTAACAATTTATAGTCTTTTATGAACTACATCAGGTATCTTAATGTTCTAATTACTCCCATTTTACAGCTTCTTTTCTACAGTTCACTGAACTTTAAAGATATGCTGCATTCCTGTGCACCAGCTCTTTCCTTGCCTTATATATGGCTAAGTTGTCTCCCTTAATCCCTATATTTCAGGTTACGTACAGGTTTTTTTTCCCATCATCTAGTACACACTAAAGACCTTAATACACGCTAAGAACCTTGGATTGGGGCTTTTTTCCAGAATGCATATGTATTCTCAGTTGTCTCGAGACATTTCTTTATTCATAGTATCAGATTCTGGAATTCAATTGCTTGTCATCATCCAAAATTCTGATTTAAATATGTTGAGAACAGGGTACTCAGAGTGCTCAGGTACTTTTATGTGTGGATCATAAGGTTAAATTTAAAATGTATAGGTCTTCAGTGAATACCTGTCTGTTTTTTAAAGATTGGAGGCAACCTTTCAGTGCACACACAGACGTTATACCTCTGTCAGTTTTTAAGATGAAGGGGGTATAAGTATTTTCTTTGCACGGCTGTGCAGCAAGACAGACTCCGTCAGCCCTGGCTGGATACAAGGTTGTTTGTCTATTCTTCTGACACAATAGTAGTGGTAATACTTAAGACAAAATCTGATAACAAGGGTTCTCAATATGGGTCTTTCACACTATATTACTTTTTCTATAAATGCCTTAAGAAAAGAGATTGGGCTGGAAGTGCCCATAAATCAGAAGAATAGAAAGAGTAAGAAAGATTCTTCAGCTGTGTTATTACTATGTTGCAGCTAGTTTTGTGTATGGGTTGTATAACTTAAAGCATGTATAACTCAAAAACCCTTTATGGAACTGTGATTTCTTTATAAAACTTGTGTTCTAGAAAAGCATGTCATATGACTAAAATTAGATTGGAAATAACAGCTGAAACAGGTAACCTAGCTTTAAATTTTATTGCCAATAAGAGTTCAGGCATGTTCAACTGAAATCAGCCTCCTAACTTAATTTGCAAAATGCCAGTTATGTTGACTTAGCTGCTGTTTTAGCCACAGTATGTTATAAAGCATGCTTCTTTGTTTTTCTGGTTTTATTAAGCAGTGTGGATATACTCTGTGACTAAAGATCAGACAGAATAGATGAGATAAAGGGAAAGACTGTGAGAGATCCTAAGGTCCTAAGAGTTCAAATTTGTGTAGCTGTAGAATGTGCAACTATGGAAATAGCTTACTATTTCTATTAGATTTTTTTAAATTTCATCTCACACAGTAAGTTCTCTTGTGGAGATTTTTGTTTGTTTTTAACAACTTCAGATAAATGAAAATAAAGAAGATACTTCTTTCAGTAAAACAGAACTCCTGTCAGGTCATTTTTATGGCTTTCAAATTTATAAGGAAAATAAATAGACTTTGGGAGAACCTGGCTGCGATCAGGGACTCTGAAGTGACCTGTAATGACTTGCAGGCTGCAGCAAGGATAGAAGAAACAGCCATCAGAGAGCTTCTTTCTCCCACTAAAGCTAATACCTGTTAGAGATGAGTATATTTGGGAAAGCAGCTATTTACATCATCCAGAGCAGAGACGCTGAAACATGTGGCCCATCTGCATTTATGATTCTAAAAATAGAAAAATTACAAATAAATATTATTTTGGAAACACTTTTCCTGACAGCTAAAATCCCCAAACTTATTAATGCTTAACTAATCATACAGAAATATTAAGCTAGCTTACCAGGGCACACATGCCAATAGAAGTTTTAGTACAAGCACAAATGCAACATAAATCTTACAGAATCACTAGGTGCAGGATGTATAGGAGAGAGAAAGGCAGTTTTGCAGTTGAAGCCAAACTGTTCTTCCTTCTGAGCATGCATCCAGATAACTCTGTTGTGGTAAAGATACCAACAATAAGAAAATGACCAAAGTGGTAAACTGATTTTGAAAGCAGAGTAACTCATTTTCTCCAGCTCCCATAAAGCTTTCAGAGGGTTAATGATGAAGTGTTTTGTGTACCAAAGATTTAAGGGTAGACATGCATGTTAATATGGAGAAATATTTTTTTTAATGAAGAATTAAAACCATTTTGCAAGGTTTTTCAAAACTTCCTGTTAAATGGAATGAAGCTCTCGTCCCTCATATATTAAGTTCATTCATTCTGTGGTATTTCCTGAACAAGAACAAGTGTTTCAACTTCCATCTGGACACATTTCAGAAATGTCAGGCACTGACCAGGCCTTAATGTGGATGAGGTTAGTGGAAAGAAATTTCATAATCATACAAATATTCTCTGTTACAACAAGTTTCACAGTCTAACACAAGTTATTGTAAAATTTTCACCTGAATTATTAAGATTCATGCTATGCAGATATTAAAGCATTCAGAAATAGATGAACAGTTGCTGATGTATATCATTGGTGGATATACATGAATCTCTTCTATTGTAACTTTTATTAGGACGCATTTCTAGAACTGATATTAAGAAAAAATGTATGCTAGACACTTTCTTTTTCAATGGTTGTATAGAAAAATGGTATTGAGAAAATGAAAAATAAATTATCTGTTTTATATATCCCTAAAATAATCTTGTCATGGGTCTTTCCTTTCTCTTTTGGAATTCCTAGTAGCCTTTCTAAGATGAAGGTAAAAACTAGCCCTCAAAGTCCTCATCCTTTACTTGTATTATTGGGACTTACCACAAAAGTTAAACTTAACCACAGAACTTCCAGAAAGAATCCTAAAAAAATCCCAAAATCTACTTTTAATAAATAGTATGTGTGATCTCGCTGCATTTCTTCTTTATGACCTCATGGTAATTTCAGTACAGGATTGTTATTCTTCCTGTTAATCTCCACTGTATGCAAATGGACAATGTAGGATAGCTTTCTCTCCAACTGATGTATTAAAGACGTTCTCAGAGAAAAAACATGGTTAAAAGCAGGTTGAATAATTCCAGGGTACAACAATGGAAGCATTAGGTGAAATTGCCACTATAAATATTTTCTTAACTTGCTTTTCCAGCTGGCTTAGATTCTTCATTTTAGCTCTGTGGAAATCAGGTTCATCTTGACCCTAAATGGATTGATGAATTCTTGGCCTATTTGTTATTACAAATGGTTATTTTTTAGAGGAAAAACAGTGGCAAGGAGTAATGTCACAGAAATGTTATCTTAGCTGTGATAGACTGTGTGAAATCCAGGTTTGGGTGAAATTTCAACCTTTTGTTTTCACTGAAAGGTAGGAGCATTTAAATTCTACAGACTTCTATTAATTATTTTCACATTTCTTTAAAAAAACCCTCTATGGTCTGTAATAAATATTGTGGGTCTCAAAAAACAGCTATGTGGACTATGTGGGCTATGTGTGCTGTTTTTCCTAGTATTTCATCAGGCTGATTATCAACATGGGACATATCAAAGGAATAGCCAAAATAAAGCAAACTGTAACAGCTGTGGAGATGCACATTTCCATATACTGGCAGGCTACTTTGTAAACTGCAACTTTTTACCTAAGCTCCTTAAAACTTGTCTTTTGAAAAAAAAAGAAACCACAACCAACTTATCTCTGCTTTTTTCAAAGCTTTTAAACTTTTTTCTCCCCTTACATTATATGCAGAAACATGGTGCGAAATCTTGCAGGCCAAAAGTCTGCATTAGAATCTTATGGGCAGAAGAAATATGCTTGAAGTATTTAAAAAATTGAAAGCTACAACCATGCCAGCTTCCCTAGTAAAAGAGAGTTAATGGGAAGCTGAAGCAAACTCAGAGGGTTATGTGGTTGGTTGTGGTGCTGGAAAACATGATGTGAGAAGAGTAACAGCTTGGTCAGTCCATAGGACAGAAGATGATCTCAAGGTCCTTTCCAACCTTAAGAGTTCTATGATTCTATGATTCTATAAGAAGGTCAATGGTCCTGAAATCCTCCACTGCTTAAAGGAGGTTGTAGGGAAAGCAGGACAAGAGGTGTGCAAGGAAGGGACAAGAGGCAGAGGTCACAAACTGCAGTGGTGGGAAATTCCTTTGATATAAATGAAAAACAAACGAAACGTATGATGGTCTGGAGGTCATCCTTTCCCACCCATTGCTCATAGCAGGGTTATATCAAAGCTAGAACAGGTTGCCATGTCCAATCATGTTTTAAAAAACTCCAAGCATGGTATCATGACAACTTAAACATTTGTGTGTATAATCTAAATAATACTAAAGCTGTAGAATTATTTTAGAAAATATACATAAATAACACAATGGATAAAACTGGTACAAATTAGTGACCTTTTAAAAATTAGCTGTTCATATAACAATGTATTTTTTTACAGTCAAAACTTTTCTGAATCACAGAGGCATTTAGATTACTTTTGGATTTGCTACTGTTTCTAATTACTTGTTCTTGAACTAATAACTTTGAAACTTGGATAGGTGTATTTTCCCAAAAGCATAATATCTTAAACCTTGTTTGACAAAGGCTGAACATGTTTTCTTATTAAGCAGAAAGACTTAAATAATACTTAAATGCTACTTAAATGCAAC
This sequence comes from Forpus xanthops, assembly GCA_032466535.1. Taxonomy (NCBI): domain Eukaryota; kingdom Metazoa; phylum Chordata; class Aves; order Psittaciformes; family Psittacidae; genus Forpus; species Forpus xanthops. The sequence goes on along the minus strand of JASSUY010030708.1, from coordinate 1,090 downwards.
TTACTACCATGAGAAAAAAAAAAACCCAACCAACCAAAAATATTTGGAACAGGAATTAAAAAATATTTAAGTTATGCAAAATTCTTCAAGTTGTGCAAGCAAGGACATTATTTAAATTACTCTTGTAATAAAGAAACGTATTAATTTTCTTTAAAAATCAATGCATCCAAACCAGGATGTGAGTTAAAACCACAAGCCAGTTAACTAAGTACAATTAGAAATGTACTTTTGGAAACTCCTGAGTTTGAATTTTCATGCCAATGGCCTCTGACATTACTTTGGTTATTTTGAACTCTTCAATGAATGTTCCCCATATTGCTCACTGGGGCTGTGCCTCTGGATCTGTGGGGAACTCAGGGGAGAGCATTGAAACTTTTACTATTAGTTGGACTGACAAGCTAGCTGATCTGACCAACTGCTTCATTGTCTTGGATCCTTTGCTGAGCTCTCACATCACAGTGTTTGTGAGTAATGTTTCATGCCATCTCCAGCTGGCCCTGAGATCATGTCCCGTTCTGGCAGGAGATGTCCCAGCCTCTATTATTCATGCCTTCAACATCTCTTGGCTAGAGTATAGTTGTGTGATAAACCTGGGCATGATGCCTACAGCACTTAGGAAACTCCAACTAATAGAAAAGGCTGGAACATATCTCCACAGGCACACTGGCTACCATAGGTTCACTGTGTCTCCCTACAGAGATTTCCCATGGAATTTCAGCTCGGGTTTGAATTACTTTTCTACTATCAAGAAAAAGACTGCAACTCTGTGATGAAGTTTGTGATTAATCCAGTACCTAAATATGGCCTAGAAGAAAGCTGGAGAAACGCTTTTTATGAGGGCATGTAATGAAATGGCTTTAAATTGAAAGAGGGTAGATTTAGATTAAACATTAGGAATACATAAATTCTTCCCTTTAAGGGTGGGACTGTCGTGGTTTGAGGCTTTCAAACAGTTCTGCTCACTCACTCCCCCCTCTTTCTTCTCCAGTCCTGGGGGATGGGGAGGAGAATCAAAACAATGCAACTCCCACAGGTTGAGATAAGAACAGTTTAGTAACTAAGGTATAACATAAATCACTACTGCTACCAC
>JASSUY010030707.1:0-14817 GCA_032466535.1 Forpus xanthops | reverse complement strand
TCCTTTTTATGTTGAGGACACCAGAACTGCACACAATATTCCAACTGAGGTCTCACGAGAGCAGAGTAGAGGGGCATATACTTCACATTTTAAGTAGGCAGCTACCCCTTTCCTTGCTGCACAGAATATTTCACCATGTAACCAGTGAAATCACAATACCGCATCACTATCAAGTAAAATATGCCTGTTATGCAGGAATTTACAAAAAAAAATGTGTAAAATAATTGCACTAAAATATAGCTACTTTACTTGTGCTTTCAAGACCTTTGGGCCACTTTTTCTTCACTACACCAGCTCCCCACTAGAGCAGACTGACAAGAGTTCCACGTGTCTAAGATATTTTTAAGGAATACATGCTTCACAGTAGTCTCTGCTCATGGCTTTGATATTGCAGAAAGCTGTTGTGAAGCCTTTGATAAAGCAGCACAATAATAGCACAGCACTTGACACCCTGTATCCTTTACGTCCTACCAAAAAAAAATAAAAAGGCAGACTGTGTTGTTCAGCAAAACTGAGCTGTGGTAGACTGGAAATATAATGCATTTTTAAACCAAAAGTACTTGTTTACAAGTCATTAAACTCAGGATGAGCTGACCCATGCCTCCTTGAGAAAATCACTGAATTCTAGCCACAGTAGGCGAACTAAGTAAAGAGCACAGCAGGCAGAAGCTCACATCTCTGAAAAGCAACAATGGTTTACAAAAAATATAACAGGCTCACGCTGTCCTATAAAAGCAGAGCATATTTCTTAAGAAGACAAGGCAAACCTCTCAAACAGAAAATGCCTCCAGTCCAGTTTAACAAAAAACAATGAACAAACACTACATTCAGACCATTCTGACCAGAACAAATACTCGAGCTTATTTCTTAGTCCTCTGTCCTCAAGCAGTTTTACTCCTAGTTGAAAATTCTGCTCCACGTATAACACTTGCCCAAACCCAAGCCCTACTTTAGGTAGAAATCAAATAAGCACACACTTGAAGTGGCATTATTTCTGCAGCATTACTGCGAATCCTTCTGCTAAGCAACAAATCAAGTGTCTGCATTTGCCTTTAAAATGGAAGTCCTTTCAAACACACTAGCAGTTGCGTATTCCAAGAATCCTTAAAAGTGACACAGCATTAAATCATCATAAAATATTTCATTCAGATAGTCAAGGAATTCCACAAAAATCCGGAGACAACACAGGAAGCTGTCCATAAAGTGCTGACCACCATGCTGAAATCCGAAGTTCAGAGGCAGCTAACGATGACCACTGAACATCAGCACCAGATAGATATTCACCACAAAACACTGAAGCAGTCAAGTTTTTTCAAACTTTGAAACACTGCTCAATGTTAAAGCTGAACTAAGAACGCAGCAAAACAGTACCAATATGGGCAAGCCAAAATTAATCAAGAGGATAAGTGTGGATCCTGTTGGCTTTTTCGGTATGATCCAAACATTAACACTTTTAAGAGAAGTACATAAGAGAACTGACTAGTCTTTGATGAAGAAAAAAAAAAAACAACAAACCCAGAAAAGTCAAGACTGAGCCATTTAAGAAAAAGGTAACTTTCCCAAGTTATTCTGCTGAATAAGGAAGCACGACAATTGTCCCAATAATCTGTATCAGACTGACATCTGACAACTCCGTATTTCCCGAGGATTCAAAGAAATCCAAGGTTCAGTGCCAGCAGCACTCTCCATAACCATTCTTCAGATCTCTTATCCACAGGAGCTGCATATAACATGCTTGTCACCACACGAGCACAAAACTGAAAAAAAGATTCAGCTTGATGTTCTATTCATTAGTAGAACTAGCTGACTGGTAAAAAAAAAAAATGTTTATAGCACTTCTGTATCACATTAGCTTGCAGTTTCTTTGAGCTATATAACTATGGTTTAAATGAGTTACAGATAAAAGCTGTGTCTCCTGGTGTTGTCAACATTGTGGTGAAGTTGCTTTCCTGTTTTTAATGGTTATCTGCATCTGTAAGTGAAGATATTGTCTATTCTTGCTATGACAGCAGTTGTATTACTGTAATGAACAAAAGCCTTCCCTGGAGCTGTAACTCAATGATAGCTTCATACCTTAAACTAAAAATCAAGGAATATGTTCATTTATTAATCAAGCCTGGTTCCACGTATGTTATGTTTCAAATTAGGGTTCTGATGGAAAAAGTGATATACTGAAAATGTTATTTTCTCGTTTGTGAGAGATTACCTTGTGGCAAGTCACAAGCAGATAATGCACAGTGACAAACTGATAGGGTACACATCTTGTACATCAAGAAGACATTTCTCATATGTTACTTATATAAAATGTTAATGTATACTCCATTTCTGGTTGCTTAGTAATTATCAATACAGAATTTTTTATTTCACCTTGGAAATAAAAGATCAGATACTTAAGCCAGATAAAACTGAAAGTCAGTAAACCAGTTACTTCTTATGCCTCTTCCAAAAAATTTTGCCGTACGCTTCCTAGCAGGAAAAAAGAACTAGGAAACCAACCCCAAAGTAGCTAGTCATTGTTTTTAGATTAAGCAGCACATTAATACGAGACCACATCAAAAAACAATTTTCATCATTAGAAGTAAATGAGTAAAACCACATTTACTGCAATAAAAACAACCCTATTTTTACCCTGAAATACTTTGTAAATCCTGCTTTCAAAAAAAGTGAGTTACTTTGCAGAATTGTCACTCCTACATCTCATATGCCTAACAAAAAATCTCATACTAATTCTTAAGGCTTTACATTTTTGCAACATCTATAAACTGACTCAGCACCTCAAGCCCATTAAAGGCACAGTTTGATAAAGACTTCCTTAAATGATAACACCAGTTTAATTAGGACCATCCTCTCCCAAAACCTCTAAGAACTTGCAGTTACAGGTAATACTCAGATACCCTAAAAGAAACCACTTCCAAGAGCTGCATATCCATCTTTAAGGGCTTCTGTGCTTGATTCCCACAGAGAAAAATGTTTTTAAGACCCCAGTAACAAATTATGCCTTTTCTATAAGAACCTTCTAACTTTAGAAGTAGTCAAGAAGCTACTGGCCTACCCTCCACTCACTGAAAAGGTATTAGATTACTTGAGGGCAAAGATGCAATTTGCATTGTCTTAGCTTCATGCATCTGATTTCAGTTTTATTTCATGCTAGTAATAGTACTTTTAATGAAGAAAGAGTACACTACGGCGCAGGAAAATAAACCAGTCAAGTTTTCCCTGTAATGTACCCACATCAGACCACATCCAGATATGGCTACAGTTAGATAAGACTTCCCTACCAATCTCATGTAGCATTCTCATGCCACAAACTGAAGGGCAATGCCATTTTGTACTCCCTGTTAAAGATAATCAAGCACTAACAGTCTTCCTGTTACACTCCTGATAGTTTCCCACAGTTGGTGCACTCTTAGCCTGAATCTCAAAGCCGTACACTATTCAATAACATCCCTCCATGATTCCTGTTTAAATTAATGCGAAATACCATCAAATACTCAACAGCACCTCTAACTGGAGCTTCTCTGGTTGGAAATTATAACTCTTAGACTCTTTTAAAACACACTGCATCTTCCTGCTGGCTGTACACCAGATGCCTACTGTATCTGCAGACTATAAAACGTTTCAAAAGGAACTATGTTAAATTAAAATTGACAATTTGTCTTTGAACTGCCTGAAATTAAACAAGGCAGTTTTACTAGATTTTCCTGCCCTGAGGAAAACAGCAAAAGGAACAAAGGGAGAAATTCCAACACACCTCAATCAAATGACCTGCTGAACACAGTGAAAGTTAACCACTTTGGTACATATTGCCTTCTTAACTACTTCTGTAATCTACAGTGCTACTTTATATCTGTTCATCAGTAACAACAGAGAGAAAAAAAAAAAAAGTTATACCATGATTTGCTTGTGATATATTACCTAATATGAAGAAATTTTAGGGTACAGGAGAGAAGACAATAGTATCAACAAGCTAAGTTATGAAGTTAGACCAAATGAAGGGACCAACAGCCATTTGGCCAACTGCGTGACCCAAAGTTAAAACATGTTATTAAGGTCATTGTCCAAATGTTTCAAACATTCACAGGCATAGGGCATCGACCAACTCACTAGGAGGTCTGTTCAAGTGCTTGATTTCTTCAGTTACTTTTACAAAAAGCTCATCTAAACCAAGAGCTAGATGACAAGGAGGATTTCATTAGATTTAAAGAGAAAAACTTCATGAGATCTACATATACCTTCTGCTTGCTGCGTCTCCTGGGGCTTTCTCTCTTTTGGTTCTAGAGGCCCAGTTTCAGATTGCGATTCTGTAGACTGCTTTCTTTCAAAACTGAAGTCTGGAAGTCGTGGAGCCTGAGGTCTAGTTTTCCTTGCAGGATTCAGGAAAAAGCAGTAGGCACACCTAAATGCTACACAAAAGCATACCCAAAAAGTAGCATCACTAATTAATTTTACCTTTCGTCTTCATTCTATACTATATTCTAACTGAAATACTTAAGAGAATTAAATGACTATCAGTACCTGAGAGTACCTCCATTGAATTTACACAAGCACGTACATACAGTATCAATTTTAACTTCAGCATTCGTTTGCTTCTTAAAAACCTGTTTGCTTTCAACTCTGCTGCATTTATGAGTACTGCCTACCACTGTGAAAGACTTGGCTACAATGAATAAGATTCAGTACCACCAGATGTTCCCACATAGTATTCTTTCCTACAAAAGAATTAAGTTGGTAGATGACTTCCCCCACACCCTCAGATTCCACTTTCCTCACCCCTTGAATAAGTAGATGCTATGGATCCTGCAAGGTATGTCTCTCTGCTTTTTGAGGAGCATTCTGATCAAATGATACTTAATTAAGAAAAAGCAGCTTTATCCTGGAGAAGTACTGGATACTACTTAATAGTTAAATGCGTATTTCCTCCTTTCCCCCACAAGACAGAGGGGAAGCAGCTATTTCTTGCACAGCTGAATTGCAAACTCACTTGGAGCTAAGAGGACATATATACTACTTTTTTTGGCTCCACAGGAAATGTTTATCTTATCTCATTCTTACAATGATGTATATTTACTCACAAAATTCTGCAAAACTAAATGCTTATTAAGAAAATAAAAAAAGGAGATTTATCTTAAGTTTCCCTCATTTCTTAAGCATCAAACTTACACTTGTGATAGAAAGGAAACAAAATAAAACATCTGTGTTCGATAAAGAGCTGTGTCTGTCTTAAGTTATTGTCAGCCATAAATTCACATATAGCCCCCTAGGGCTTGTTCCTATTCCTTTTCCGATACCTCCCCAACATCTTCTTGCCAAAGCAAAATTTTGTTTAAGTTCTGGTAAAAGAGGCATACTTTAATGTCAGAGAGTTTCTCAATAAAAACCCTTCTGAGAACCATTCATAGCCAGTAGCAATTCTCAGGGATGGATGGGAGGAGGTTTATTTCTACTGAATACTTTTCTACACATAAAATCCTTGACCTGAAGGCTGCGATAAAGTACTTCTCTAAGCCTTGAAGTGAATCTTAAGGTAAAGAGTAATAAGTTAGCACAAAACTGTTCCCATATGAAATGGCATTTCAGTGTCAGTTAAGTACTTAACTGCAACCAGAATGAAGTATGATGGATGTTAGTTATGAAACATAAGCCAACTAATAGCCTACCACAGATCAGCTCTTACCTACGTATTCAAACTCCTCCTTCAAAGCCATACCATTGTGAGAAAAACACTGCTGGCATATAAGGGCATACCTAGAAAACATGAGTAATATATAATTATATATCTTTAAGTAACAACACACTAAAGCGAGATGCATTTTACCTTCAATACTGACTAATAACTTCAATATTTATTCTTAAAAGGTAATTTCCACAGTGAAATTATTTTCCCTTAGAGCAAACAATCTGTATATTAAATACTAGTTTTTTAAGTTGGTTTATAAACAGTGAAATATTCTTAGATACAATCTAAATTTCATGGCTCAACATATTAAATATAATTGTCAGAAAATAATACCCAACTTAAGTTTATATTTCATTAGAATACAGTCAATGTGAAATTGCCCATTGTTAACACAGAAGTTACAATATGCCCGGACAGTTCTAAAGGAAATCTGAAATAATTTATAGCAGCAATAAATCTGAAGTTCTAAGATAATCATATTTATTTATTTTTTTAGTTCAAAATAGAATTCATTTATTCACATGAGCATAGGTTTTTCTTTCTGTATCACATGACTAATAACAACCAAACCAGAAGTTAATTCTGTTAAAATGTTACCATTTTTCCTACAAAAAGATCTCAGGTGAAGCACTGAGAAAGGGTCATTTCATTACAAAAGTTTCGGACAATTTCATTTGCAATTATTTAACCTTAACACATATGGCTTAAAGAGCTTCCTATTTCTTGAGTATTTAGACATTTCCTTTAGCAACATTTTACCTGTTCTGAGGACCATCGCCAACCAAATATTCAATAACTCTATCCACAACTCCTCTTTCTCGAGGAAGAATAGGTCTTGCTAAAGGAGGGCCTGGAGGGTGAAGACCTAGGAAGACACAAACTGTGTTAAAATTTTCAACTATAGTATTACATGAAGTATGGTATTTCACTGAGCACGCTAGTGTAATGAAGTAATTGCACCTATTTAATGTACATGGCCATACTTCTTCTTCCACTAGGAAACCTGTAAGATTTTTAAACCCACAATAGCTGCAAGTTTCTCTTCTCCTTTAGCTTATCTACTTTTACACCTTGCATACATAATTACATTTATAATTTCTAAAGAACTTAAGGTATCAACAGTATTTAATAATTAGTCATAAATAGAGGCTTCTTAAGCAAAGAAAAACTCCTTATTTGAATTTTCTTCATATACTCTCAACTCTGCATATTCAACACTTCAAATCCACAGCTGTAAATCTGTTAAGACCAACAGCAACAGCAAAAGAACTGAAGATGTTACCAAAGAAGCACCTGTTGGTTTCTGTGCAATTAATATACCACATAAGCGTGCCCTCAGTGTGCATTCAGTCTACACATTAAACCTGTAAAGCTATTTGCTATTTTGGTAATCCTATATTTAATGGGAAGTTTGATACCTTCAGATTTATGCTTAACCAAAGAATCCAGAAGGCCACTATTCAGATATCATTTTTTATATCCCATGTGTTTAACAAACTACTATCAAAATAAAACTCCACCAAGACATAACAGCAATAGTTGGTACTACCTTTTCCACCTGTTTACAAATGGCAGCTAAAATAGACCAGTGACCCAAACCTGTCTTTCCAAGAAGTTTTAAAACATTTGACTTATTGCACAAGACCACTGCAAGGTATCAACTTCATTTATGTAGCTTTGAGTTCTTACGCCTACCTTTCTTTACAGCCTTAAAACAGAAGATTCTGTGCACAATGAGCAAAACATGATTTGGTAAGAAACTAAGTCTGAATCATTCATATGTGACCATTAAAATAACTGAAGCTTCTTCTCAAGGCCACACTCCTGGGTAAGACCCATTTTACACAAGCACAGAGGTATTAAGCTACAGTACTTTGAACAAACAGATACCGTAGTCATTCTTGAATGTGAGATATTAAAGTGAGCACTGGGGGGGTGGGAGGGACAACAGAAGACTTAAAATGTCTTACATAAACATCCATAAGATCTTTACGAATTACATTTAAAGGCCACAAAAAAAATTAGTAATTAAAAACAAACAAAAAAAACCCACAGTGTTTTACTAGGACAAAAAAAGTCCTTTCAGAACTCTGGGACAAAATGGTCAGCTTCAAGCCACCTGAAGACAAAATTATGAGACCTGATAGGTAAGACCCAGTTTAGCCCAATAACAAGCTTACTTGTAACAACGCAGAAGTCCTTCTCAAGCACAAGACACTTAAGAAGGTTAGATACAAAACAAAAAAAAAAGAAAAAAAACCACAACAACTAATATCAGCAGATTTTGTACAGAGATGAGCATATGGCAATCTTAAAGCATGAAAGAACTAAGTATATTTCATAGAAATAGAAGTCTCAAGGCAGAAAAAATAACCAGTGTTTTCTCAGGGAAGAGTTCTAGCTTGTAGCTATTCTCATTATAAAAGTAAAAAATATATACAAAAGGAATAGCTTAAAATAAAGGCTTCTAGTGACAGCAGACCTGACCTTCAATTTTCTTTCAATTTGCTGTATGCTTCCAGTGTTTTTCTTGGGAAGATATGTTTCACAGAATTCCCAATGATGCCCCATAAGCAAAGAGAAAGCTAAAGGGTAAAGCAAGCTAAATCAACTGTCTGAAGATGCAAAAATGATTTTTTAAAAATACAAATAATGGACTCCCAGGAGAGTACAGTTTTTTAGCAAGTCGAACTAATTTAGAACATTTAATTGAAAGATGCTATGGAAAAAAACATTGGACTTCAAGCTTCTCAGAAGACAGGTCTAGCTCTCTTATGGTACCTTAGCTGGGTACTGCACCAGGAAGAACAGGCACAGTCACAGCTTCCAACACAACTGATACGCTTTCATAAACATATGCATACATAAACACATGGAAGTAACACATACCTCGAGTAGACTTTACACAGGCAAAGACAACACAGCAAGTCTTACTGCATAAGCTGATCCAAGATGGGCTTTAAGTTTAAACACCACATTAAATGCAGCTGCCAACAATTACCATCTCAAGCCTTCTACCTTTCAAACTTTGCAGGATGTGCTACATTGTGGTAAACCGCAAGCTGAATGCCATGTATAGCTAACCTCCATCCTCTACCACAAATGTCAGAAACACCATAGGAATCAACCATTTTCAGCAGTGCCCTCTCAAAGTGCAACACATAGAATGAGCCTAATCTTGCCACTAAGGTTGCAATATTTCTAACAGTACAGGCCTACGAAGCACCTCTCATCAGTACTAGATTAATTGACCTAAATGGACTGTCCTAATCTTTACAAGCAGAATCACAGAATAGTCAGGGTTGCAAAGGACCTTAACATCATCTAGTTCCAACTCCCCTGCCATGAGCAGGGGCACCTCCCACTAAACCATGTCACTGAACACAGTCCAACCCAGCCTTGAACAGCACCATGGATGGAGCATTCACAACTTCCCCAGGCAACCCATTCCAGTACCTCACCACCCTTACAGTAAAGAATTTCTTCCTCAGATCCAATCTAAACTTCCTCTGTTTAAGTTTGAACTCATTACCCCTTGTCCTCTCACTACAGTCCCTAAATGAAGAGTCTCTCCCCAGCATCCTTACAGGCCCGCTTCAGACACTGGAAGGCTGTTATGAGGTCTCCATGCAGCCTTCTCTTCTCCAGGCTGAACAGCCCCAACTCTTATCATCCTATCTTCATAAGAAAGGTGGTCCAGTCACCACACACTCCAAGAACTTCAATGTCCAGTCTACTAGTAACTCAAACCAAGTACCTTAGTTTTCATGCTGTTATGGACACCAGTAATTAATAAAAACATCAAAAGCAATCATTGTAGAAAGACTGGTCATTTTTGCAAAGCTTGGCAAACTCTCAACTACCTGCTGGTTATTAATTTTCAAACATATGGGAGCTCTGTGGTAATGCACGTTAAATTGATTCTCCTCTACAAAATACAGTATAATGAAAATGAATTGATAATCTTCTCTAAAGTAGAGATAATTAAGTCTATTCACATTTGTTGCAACCCGTGCATAAACTTAGATACAATGATACTACTCTTACAGATACCCAATTGACATGCTTTTCACTACAGCTACATGACTGAGATTTTATATGCCTGAAAGTTTTGGGGACATTCAAGCCAAAATAGGGCTTCCACGTCAGCTGACAATTGCAGTCACTTCCACTGCCATCTACAACAAAGTAACACATTTGCTCAGTATCGGGAAGGGGGAAGGAACATACAAAGCATTATCGCAGAACTACATTAAATGTTTTTAACTGACAGCCTTGGAAACTGTCCTTTCAAACTAGACCATTACTTTTTTCCCCTTCTTCCTCTGAAACATTTCTGCAGTAAAGGCTGAATTTTATCCAGCTTAGTCAATGTGTCCTCATCGCCCCCTAAGAATAAAACTATTACATAGCTAATACCATTTTATTATATAGCCAGCTTCTTAAACAAGAAGGAACATGTGATTTTAAACTCTTCAAGGAATTTTCAGTAAGCAGGTTTCAGTAAACGTGATTCGTAACCAAATGACCAATTTCCTGGTGCAAAAAGCTTACTTCTGGTACTTCAGGATAATTAAGACTTAGTCATAACTTGCCTTTACAGTTCACTTCAATGATAAAAATAAATTCAGAAGTTTCATAATACAGGTAAACAATTACTAACAAAAAATAAGCCTTAATGAACTCTGCAGACAGGCGAGAGATCACAGCTTTTAAGGACAAGTTTATTCCACTACACTAAGCAATACAAACAGACATTTTAACATTCAGCTGCCCAAGATCTTTCATTAAGAAACTGGGTGTCAGCATATTTTTAGTCCTACTTTAAGATTGCATCATGAAAGTTAAGCAAGCAAGGCCATCCAGTTTGTAAGACTTGGGTAACTCCAAGTAAAAAAAAAAAAAAAAAAAAAAGAGTACAGGGCAGAAGAAAATACTCTTGATCACTGTAAAGAGCAAAGAACTACTCCACATTACAGCAGTGCTCAGAAGATTCTTGGCAAGTTGCATCCCTTCTATTTTCAAGACAGAATTTGATCTCCTTTCTTGCCTTGTGATACAGCTTGCCAGACATTCTGCAACAAATAAAAGTCCTGGCACTAACCCATACGTAGCTATACCATGCATGAGCAGAATAAAAACGCCTCCGACCCAAAACTCTCAAATTTTGCCATCCCTCTTATTTAGTTGATGTTGTGTTTAATAAAATACATCCCATCTGAAGACCAATGCAGAAATCAATAAAAAGCATTTTCAGGATATGAATACGAATTTTACAGAGCATTCATTTCTACAAGATTTCAACCTGTTGCTAAATGTTTGACTCTTCTACCAAATAACAATACATCTTAGAAGAATTCCGCTACCACAGGTAACTTTTTCAATGTATCTGATATTTTACACTTTAATCTATGAGTATAGATTGCATGACTATACCTCCTAGAGTAAAAATTTAAATAAATGTCAAGATACATGTTAAAAAAAATGTGCAGGGTTTACTGAGAAACATGAATATATTCTGTAAGTGTTCTTCTCTGTATCTGATTTATATAAGGGTAGAGCTCCTCTAAACTAAGAACATAAAAAGGTATGCTATACTGTTGACTACAGAATACTGCAAAGTTTTATTACCATTTAAACAAAGAAGCCATAACAGTTAAATGAGCTAAAGCAATAGGTTCCAGTATCAAAAGGTGCCAGCTGTAGAGAGTTATGGCTAATTGAATATGGAACTCCTGCTTAATCAGATAACTGCTCTCCTATTTCCAAATGAATGCCATTTCCATACTGCCTGAAAATGGCCTATTTTATTGGTAACCAGAGAAAACAATATAAACTGTAAATAACATTAACTGCTCTGTTTACCCATTCCAGACACTGAAGTTGCTGGGGATCCAGGGCGTCTTGGTAAAACATTTGACTGCAAGGGTGGCACAACAGTTCTTTCTGGGGGTCCACTCGGAGCTGATGTGCCTCTCTGCAGATTAGGAGGTGTTGGAACCAGTGATTTTGAAGAGCCCTGTTTAGGACTTGTAGGCGGAGGTGTAGAAGCGTTTCTCTGTGCTGTGGTCCTCTGACGTATTTCTGAGAAGAAAATGTGCACCCAGAATTTAGTAACTAGCATTATAAGAGATTAGTAAAAGCACATTAATATCATCATTCCAACCAGAAAATCCCATATTTGAAGATCACAGTCTGCCTTAATATACCATAGAAATAACCCACTGGTTTAAGCTCAGTCAGCCACGCAGCCTCTCTCTCACTCCCTCCTTTTCCTCCCCCACACTCCTGGAGGGATGGAGAGGAGAATCAAAAGAACGTTAACTCCCACAGGTTAAGATAACAACAGTCCAGTAACTACGGTTATAACACAAACCACTGCTGCTACCACCAATAATAAGGGAAACAACAAGGGAAGAGAATATAACCACCCAGCCCTGACCTGAGGTGTGATCTAACCCTTCTGAGTAACTGCCCCCAGTTCATATAGTGGGCATAACATGCTGCAGTATGGAATATCCCCTTGGTTAGTTTGGGTCAGGTGTTCTGTCTCTGCTTCCTCACGGTTTCCCTTCCTCCCTGGCAGAGCATAAAATAGGTTTCTTCAGTTCTTATATGAAGCCAGAGATGTCATTAACACCAATGGGAATATAATTCCAGTAATATATGAAGGCTTGGATACTATTCATGCAAACATGAAGTTCCACTATATTTATACCGAAGTTTGTTCCCCAAAACAAACCATGAACAGTGCTCATGGGCCAAGCTTATGAACAGCAGTGTCACTGTCATCCCATCTAAACCTCAGCACCTCCAGGCAGCCTTTGAAATAGACCAAACTGAAATGTAATCCTCATTTTAGTGCAGGAGACAATAACATGTTTAACAAGTGACAGCTTAGACTCTTGTCATGGTTTACTTACATAAGCTGAGAAAAAGCCAGTATCACCCAAGTACTAACACAAGCTCTGTTGGAAAATCACCAACAACTAGTGCCACAAAATTACAACATACATAGGCTATGTTCTTGCTTACTTACCTGTACATATAAGTAGGATTAATATACACCATAAGAATGAATAAAAACTCTTTGATATAATCAGAAGATTACAACTGCACAGTCTTACTAAAAATCCACCTAATCCAATTATCTATAAAGCAGAACAAATTACTAGCCTTCCCCTACCTTACCTTCTGTGCATGACTACATTGCATCACCCAACTTTATCATCCAATTTAGATCACCCAATGGGCATAAAGATTCTGTACTTGAACTTGGTTTTAGCAAGTCTCCTCACTACTTAAACTGTTCAGAAACTGGAAAACAGGATAAACTGGTGAGGTAGTTGCAGAAATTCCATTAAGGTTTCCTTGGTGACTTGCTTCTATTTTGAAAACTGCTCATGTGTTCAAAATTTTATTTTAATCAAGAATTCATTTATGACAAACCTCACCACTGAGATTTCTTGGACAACTTTTTGTGAGACACCTTCTAATAACCTTTCAATCTAACTACATTACAATAATTGCATTATCCTCTCTATGCCATCTGACCAGCAGGCATGACTCATCTACACACAATATAATGATTCCGCCCCACAATTTATCCAAATTTTCAAGTCTGTGTTATAGTTTCCACTCATGTACCACTTTTAAAAATCATGTTAAAGGTACGCAATTTCTCAACTGCTCAGCTCCACAAGTCTTTAAAAAATGAAGTAATAAGTATGAAGCCTAACTTCAGTTGTTCCAAGATCATTCTAAGTCTCTGTAAAGACAGTGTAATGCACTGCTAGCATTTTCTTCATTCTTTTTCATTACAAAGCCTGCTTTATTGTAGTTTTACATATAAAGATGTCAAAGGTCATGGCTAGAATTTGTACCTATGGATGTTACTTAGAATCATAGAATAGTTAGGGTTGGAAAGGACCTTAAGATCATCTAGTTCCAACCCTCCTGCTGTGGGCAGGGACACCTCCCACTAAACCATGCCATCCAAGGCTATGTCCAACCCGGCCTTTAACACTGCCAGGGATGGAGCATTCACAACTTCCCTGGGCAAACCATTCAACTGCCTCACCACCCTTACGCATTCTGAAGGCTGTTTTTCCTGTATTATGTGGTTTAAGCACATCAGTTTTGGTTGCTTAACAGCTCTGAGTGTTTCGGTAGATCATGGATATATTCATATTTACTCCAAGTCTTTATTACACTCCTCCTACGCAATTTCCATGCTGCCTGCAAGAGTTTTTGCCCAATTGGCCTGTTCTTTCTGAAGGGTCATTTCTGGCAAGCCTCCTTTAACAAGGCTTTTAATTTTTAAAAACTTAGTGCTACCTTAATGAATCTTTCTCCATATTTTTGCTCCTACAATGACACTGAACCCAAGTACTTTACAGTCAGTATTGGAGAAAGGTGCTTCAGTAGTTTCAGTCTCACCACAGAAGAATGCAAGACTTACCATTTTGTGGAAACAGTATCAAGCTATGCACAAAGCTCTCACACGCACACTTGTAAGTCCATTAGTTCATTTAGCTTTCACTCCATTCTTTATCTCCTACTTAAGAGAACTTGCCAACACTCTTGTTGCTCCCCAGAGAAGTTACCAGAAAAAACTTACAGGAAAATGAGAAATGCTCTCCATGAAGAGACCAATAGCCCATCCATCCCAGTACTCCATCTCTTACACTAGTTGTAGATGTTAGAACCATAGAACAGTTAGGGTTGGAAAGAACTGTAACATCATCTAGTTCCAATCGCCCTGCCATGGGCAGGGACATCCCCACTAAACCATGTCACCCAAGGCTATGTCCAACCCAGCCTTGAACAGCACCACGGATGAAGTATTCACAACTTCGCTGGGCAACACATTCCAGCGCCTCATCACACGCACAGTAAAGAATTTCTTCCTTACATTCTATCTAAACTTCCCCTGTTTAAGTTTGAACTCATTACCCCTTGTCCTATCACTATAGTCCCTCATGAAGAGACCCTCCTCAGCATCCCTATAGGCCCCCTTCAGATACTGGAAGGCTGCTACAAGGTCTCCACGCAGCCTTCTCTTCTCCAGGATGAACAGCCCCAACTTTCCCAGCCTCTCTTCATATGGGAGGTGCTCCAGTCCACTGATCATCTTCGTG
>JASSUY010030706.1:27703-75267 GCA_032466535.1 Forpus xanthops | reverse complement strand
CCTCCCTGGCAGAGCATGCAACTCAGAAAGTCCTTGGCCAGTCTGAACATTCTAAGCCATAACTATAAACACTGGTGCTATCAGCACTGTTCCTAAGCCAGAAAATCCAAAACACAGTGCTACACCAGCTACTGCTTAAAGAAAAAGTAACTGCTGCTGCTGAACCCATGACACCTGGTCTCCTGGATCAGGGGTTCCTGAAGGCTGGCACTGGCATTGAAAACTGAAGCTAAGAAGACATTCAGTTTCTCTGCCTTCTCTGCATCCTGTCACCACGGTCCCTGCTCCATTCAATAATGGGTCCACATTTTCCCTAGTTTTTCTATTATTAATGTATTTGAAGAAGCCCTTCTTGTTGTCTTTGACATCCTTAGTCAGATATAATTCCAAGTGGGCCTTGGCTTTCCTAGTTGCTTTTGTGTCTACTCTGGCAGCACCACTTTATTCGAAAGCTGCCTGTCCCTGCTTCCACCTCCTGTCTCCTGCTTGACTCTGAGTTTTCACAGAAGTTCCACATTTATCCATGCAGGTCTCCTGTCCCCTTTGCTCAATTTCTTGCTTGTGTGGGGTGCACTGTTCTTGAGCCTGGAGGAAGTGATCCTTGAATATTAACCAGCTTTCTTAAACCCTTCTTCCTTTTAGGATCCATTCTTGTGGCATTCCCCCATGAAGGCCCCAGAAGAGTTCAAAGTTAGCTCTCCTGAAGTCCAGGGTTGTGATCTTATTGCCCTGCTGTGTTCTCCCATGATACTGAACTCCATGATTTCATGGTCACTGGGCACTGTAGCCCAGGTTGCCCCAACTTTCACATCACAGGCCAGTCCTTCCTTGTTTATTAGTATAAGGTCCAGCAGCATACCTTTTCTTGCTAGTTCCTGCATCAGAAGGTTATCAGTGCCTTCCAGAAATCTCCCATATTGTTTGTTCCTCCAGCAGATGTCAGGGTGATTGAAGTCTCCATGAGAACCAGAGCCTGTGATTGTGAGGCTACTCCTTGACTTGCTCAATATCCACCCTGAGACAAAGTTCCAGACATTCTAGGTGTTTGCTGACATAAAGGACAGCTCCATGTCGCCTTCCTGGCCTGTCTCTCCTAAAACACATGTAGCTGTTCAGGACAACATTCCAGTCATGCCAGCTATGCCACAATGTCTCTGGAATTGCAGCCAGATCAAAGCCCAGCAACTGCACATGGATTTCTAATTCTTCATGTCCATTTCCCATACTATATGCATTGGTATACACTTGGCTTCCTACCCATGCCCTACATCTCCCAGTACTTTGATAGATAGCATTCAAACAGCACAGAAGGTGCTGGAGCACAGTGTCTGATTCCTCCTGGGGACTCCTTAGAAGTAGCGTGAGTCACTGAGGCTATGCTATGTGCACATCAGCACACAGTCTGCCCTAGGCTTCAGTTCTGGACCATTGCTTAGAAGACATCAGAGGACAGAATGGGGGGAAAGTCTGTCAGACTTTCAGAGCTTCAGACAGAAGCTATTTTTTCCTTGGGCAGTATGGTTTTGTGGTAAAAACCCAGACTATAAGGCTTAATTTTTCCTGTGGTTTAACTTTACATGGATATGACAAATGCTGAGAAGCCTCAGCTTGGTCCAGATCAAAATCTTGACTTCCAGGCACTATCCAGCATACCTGAGCAAAGTAGCATCAGATCAGAAGAGAATGTACCCATTTCAGACTGGCGGTTCATTGCAAGAGCTGTGAGGGATCCTATCAGGACGTTATCTTTTTAGAATGTTTAGTGAGCATAAATAGAAATCAGTCCTGTCTCTGCCACTGACTACAATGCTCCCTTTCCTGAATGAGAGCACGAGCAGGCTTCATCTTTCTTTTAATGTGCAGCACAACTGAGGTGCATGTATGTACATCCCTAACACACCTCCACCTGCCCAGAAGACGTACATATGCATTCAGGAGCACAGAGACCTCCCTGGTGAGTCATGGTGTTCATGCTGCCTCTGTCACAGACAGCTACATAATCTTAATTCCTTTCATCAAGTGCTATCATAAAAGTTTATCATTTTATTGTCATAGCTCTGTTCCTTTAGGAGGCAGTTCCAGAGCTTCCCTTCTCTGACAGTTACAAATTTCCCTCTAGATTCCAGCTTCAAATAATTCACAGTTTATATTCTTTGTTTGCAAGCCAAAGTTTCTCTTTAACCTAAATAGTTCCTGTCCCTCTCTGGTACTCTCCCTCTCATGTTTACAGTCTGATTTCTCAAAGGAAACAAAGCTTGTGCAGTCACGCTGTCTGGCTGGCAATCTCAGCCATCCTCAAATCATTTGTAAGCTGTTGGCCAGTTTCAACCAGTGCTGGCAAAGAAGCAGTGATTAGAAACACAGGCGGTCCTTCCAAATTGGGTAGTAGTTGTTGACTGGGTACAAAACAGAGATTCAGCATAACACAGTCATTGGGGTAAAGGCAGTGATAACTCAGCCCTTCTCCTTAATCAGAGACAACAAAAAACTGGCTGGTTGTTTGCCCTGTCTACCAAACCTGAGAAAAAACTTGGGAGATACTGTTGGCAAGAGGGAATAGGGCTTACTGAAGAATATAGGATGGAGGGATTAATCAGTTTAAAGCCATAGTCTACAGGAAACAAGGTTTCAGTAGTTGTGGAATTCTTTAGTTATAGAAGAGAGTCATGATTTAAATATGTGCAGGGATATTGACAGAATCCAGGAAAGGGAGAAACAGATCATCAGAGAAAACCTTGGATCAGTGTGGTTCTTTCCTGTGCCAGAGGACCAGTGCAGCACATCCACATCACTCAGCTCACTTCAGCCCTCAGAATAGGACATAAATGACACATAGGTCTCCTGCTGGCCCTTCTACACAGGGGCATGTTTCACCCAGTGAGACAGAGAGGATAATTTAGACGATTCGTCCTTTACAGATCTGCTAGCCAGGTCCATGGGCCAGGAAACTCATAAACTGCCTGACTTCGGGGTGCAAATCAACCTTTAGGCACCTGATCAAAGGCACCATCTCAACTTACCACCTTGCTTTGGGTCCATTTTAAGCTACAGACCCCTGAGCTGAGGCAGCACTAAGGTCTTACCATGCTCCCTACATCAGCATTTTCAGAGCAAATGCAGCCCTGTGGCCATTGCAAAGAGGTGCTGCTGATCCATTGCTGAGAGATGTGCTCACAAAGTGCTAGGAAGGCTTTCTGTTTTGCCCAGTTGTGTCTGGCCTGAAGCTCCCTGGGAGCCAGATCTGACTCCACATCAGACATGTGTTTCTGTAACTGAAGTGACACCTGTCTTGTATAGTACTGTGGTACATTTTTAAACAAATAGGCTATTTAGAGAAAGAACAAGAATAAAACTCCAAAGGCATTTGCTTTAATGTTTCAGCATATGTTGGTTTACTTGGATGGATTAAGCAGATAGGAGGGAGGAAGACAGAAATCCATTTGCCTACTGAAGATGCCCTTCTGAAGGTGACCTACCCGTTGTGTTTGTTGGTGTTGTCATCAGCCTTATTGCTAAGCATGCCATCACCACAGATCTTTGCCTGTTAAAGCCAGAGAACATTTAGCATCCTAATAGTTTGACTGATATAGTGGTTATATGTAATAAGGGGGACCCATGAAAACAGCTTGCTGTGAAGAAATCCTTCACATTAGCTGCAAAGTGTGACCCTCTGAAGATTTCTTCTTTTTTACTGGGCTTCTGTGCTTAGTGTCAGAGGGATTCGACTCGTTATAAAAATGTGACGTGCCCACTGCAAGAGATGAGAGCTCCAAAATCTGATATCCCTGTAAGAGGATAAATAGTCTTGTCCTAGTACGGAGAGGTGAGACACAGAGGGAGTGATTTGTCTCAGATTTATCAGGGAGCATGGAGCAGTCTGGGGACCTGAAGCCAGGCAGTAGAAACTGCACAGGGTTCTTCTCAGACTGGCCACTTTAGCTCCTTTGCAGCTGCTTTGTGTTTCTGGAGTGGAAAGAAGCCACAATAAGATACCCTCATATATACTTCCCTTTCTGTTATCTCAGTATCAGCCACTTTAAGTTTACCTACAGCAGCAGCCAACAGGACTGTGCTAAGCAGCATGCCAGTGAAGGCTGTACAAGTGCCATTTAGCAAAATGAAGAAGACAACCCCCAAAATTCTGTGACTTTCTGTAAAGTGTAAATTCATACTATTAATAACATAGAGATAAATAAAATCCAACATAACACTTGAATAAAGACTTCATATTTAACCCAGAGAAATAATAAGCTGCATGGGTGGCACTCTTTCAGTAATTAAAAACTCCTGGTACAATGAAAGCAGGTGCAGCCTTGGCCAGAAACACATTCTCACACACCTCAAAAGCTTAATGCTGGTGAGCACAATCCTCTGGCCCTGCTCAGAAAGAAGTCTGGAAGTGGTGTCACTTATGTGTGTACCCTGCACCCAGCTGTCCCTGCCTACTCATAACTGCTGGCCAGCAGCATATCATTCCTGGGGAGGACAGTCATTGGTGGCACCTGAGTTCTGCCAGGTGGAGGAACTACTTTGATGTGGGGGTCAAAATTAAGTTCAAGATGGGGGTAACACTCAGGAGAGCATGGCCAGCCCTTTGCAGAGTTCACCTCCAGGCACTGTGATATGCCTGTGGTGCAGCTAAGGTGACACACAAAAAATGCAGGCTCCTAGTGTCTGTAAAGGAGGCTAGCACCATCAAGGGACAGCAGCGGACTTGTTCGGCCAGAAACAGAGAACACAGGGGAAAAGCACCAGAAATCAGAAAGCAGTGATTGCAGCTGTAGGTTTCCAGATGTTGTTTTCTGCATTGCCCTTTAGTAGATGACAGTAAAGAGAGCAGTAGAGAGCTCTGACTTCATTTTAATTAATTTTGTCAGTTCTCTTTCACAGGACACTCTTGTGATCTGTTCCATGAGCTGCTGTTACGACTGTATGGCAGGAAGGGCAAAAGGCCTCAGGATTTCAACCTGTGCCTGAGCTGGCTAGATCTGGGATTTCTGCATGAAATCCTAGAGTACTGAGCTGTGGGAAGGAGGGTTTTCATCTTTTCCTTGTGACCAGTTCAGCAGAAATATGGACATCACTCAAACCAGCCTAGGACAGGCTGTCTCAGGACTATCCAGTCCTGGCAAGCAAGGAGTTCTTTGAGGTTTTCAGGCAAACGCCACATCTCTTATCTCCCAGTATAAAAACTTTCCCCTTTGTATTTCACCACCACTTTGTAAAGTAGAAAGAGAGCAGCATAGTGTATTTATATATGCTGTGTTAGCATATTAAGCATAGAGATTGGCATGGTTTGCTTTCTTACATTTCAATACAAGTGGGAAGGAGTCACAGCAGGAGGCAATATTACCCTGGCTCCCTTGTCCTGTGCCCTGATGGAGTGTGTGTATGGTATATAGTAAGTTACCTCCGATTCCTTTTAGGTTAGGATTTTAAACAAGAAGATCGATTTTAGCGATATTCAATCCCGCTGTGGTTCCAGAGATAACATCAAACATTCTGCAGGGGGAGGAAATGTAAGTAGTATGGACACCCTGTGAACAGGCATCTCCACTGTGGTGACCTGCGTCGCACAGCCGGACCCCTCTGTCTCTCTTCCTCTGAGCACTACTTTCCTTCTTGCTGCCTTTTCACATGTGAGTCTGGTCTGGTATTCCTGTGAGCCCTGTGTATGCAATGGTAGCCTCCCGATCTTTCTGCACAGAGCACAACACATTTCCAGAACTTAGATGGGCAAAGGAAATGAGAATAGAAGAGTTATCTCTCAACACCCAAGGGTGCTGGTGGTAAAAGTCCAGTGTGAGCTGAAATGATTCAGTGTCTTTCATGCGAGTGACCCAAAAAAGTAATTTCCAGAGACTACAGCTCACAGTGAGACTGCAGCCTCACAGCTGGGCATCTTCTAGTGCTGAGAGTCCTTCCTCAGCTAACCTTTCAGTTATGTGCATTCATCAAAGAGAAAGAAGAAAAATAAAGCATAAGAACAAAGAAAGCTTAGAAGGGGTGTGATGGGCCAGCATGCTGAGTGCTAATGCCACAGCATTATTCCAGTGTGACAAATTGAGGTTGCTCAGGGTTTGACCAGACACCTCTCAGTTCACTGGAATAGCTTAAGGAAGAGCTTAAGGTGGCTATCACCCTCATGACGTAAATGCTCTCCTCCAAGATGGAAGAGCTGATGGTGTGATCATGTCTGATCCAAACAGATTCAGTACAGCCACCAGTGCTGACTTACCTCATTGCTGGTGATGTGAGCAAATCAGTGGTATTGTAGTTATGCTGGAGCTCCTGTCTGGCATGGAGGGGCTGCCACCTGCTACTACAGTCACTGTGATTGTGGGCTGCATCTGGAAGGTGTTGGGGAGTGTAGCAAGGCAGCAGTATGGCTCTGTGGCTGTTCCTGAGCTGGGATCAGCATAATCATGGCAATGTAGCCAACAGTAGGGCAGGGAGCAGCAAGGGGAAGGAGGGTGCCTGTGCTGCTGGACTGAGTGTAGCAGTGCTGCTGCTCTTTGCTGAGCACCACCAAGCCAGCTGGCTGAGCACCAGCCAGCTCAGGTACAGCTGCAGGAGAAACACATGACCCCATAGTGGACTGACATGAAATACATACTGTATTTGAATGCAGAAAAGTATGAAACAGTTAGTAGAGATGAAAAAAAAAAAAGAGCGGAAGCAAATGGATGGGTCCTGCTGCATGCAGGGCTTTGGAGCATCCACCCCAAGAGGAGGCTCAGAAACATTTTAGAAAGGACTCACAAGCTGATCTGCTTTGTCCTTCTCTTTGTTCTGCTGATAGTAAAGCTTAACCCAGCTTTGTCATTCCCTATTTGGGAAGGAAGCTTGCTGTATTAATCCGGGTGTTTTCTCCTTTGTGGCATGGTCTGTTTTCTATTAACCATCTCTCTTTTTCCAGCGGTTTGTAGAGGCTTTGGCTCTTTCTCTGTAGGGCTTGGATTTTAATTTATTTGACTCTCTTCATGCCTGTAATTTGTATGTGTGTGCTTTTGACAGGTACAAATTGTAACCAAGAAGATTGACTTGAGTCATGTGACCTCCAAGTGTGGCTCGCTCAAGAATATCCACCACAAGCCAGGTATTGTAGGAATTTCTGAGATGTGATACGAAGCAAAGACCTAATCCTGTTACGTGAAAGAGAAATCATGGATGATACCATTCTCGTTTATAGTCTAACAGAAAGTAAATACACTTTGCAAATAAAAAGAATAGTCTTACCTCTACTTGACTCAGTATATAAAGGCATAAAGGTATGAGGCCACCTGCTTTAGAGAGGAGATAAAAAAAAAAAATAATGCATAAGGATGCTGCTGTGGCATAATGTTAGTCTGATACGATACTGAAATGCAGACTGAAGTCAGCAAAATATTTAAGCATGTGCTTAAATCCCATGAAAATCAGTAGGGCTACAGCACATGCTTACAGTTTGAATACGTGTTGAAGATTTTATGTTTTACTGAACACGCAGCATTGTATTCTGTGCTTCAATAAAACCATTAGATCTCAACTAAAAGGGAAGTAGTGTGAGAGCATCCGTGTGCATCAAGTCAGACTTTCTCCTGAGACATTCCAGCCTCTTACTTGGTATTTCCTTTTCCTGTGCAGGAGGAGGGCGTGTGAAAATCGAGAGCGTGAAACTGGATTTCAAAGAAAAAGCTCAGGCTAAAGTTGGTTCACTGGAAAATGCCCACCACGTACCTGGTGGTGGTAACGTCAAGGTAAGGGGACAGCCATCAGAGAAAAGGCCACCACTGTGCCCCTCACCCAGTGAAATGATCAGAGCTGTGGATTCAGTGATGGCTCAGAACGGAGTAGGAAACATCTGTTTGTTCTCCTTCAAGCATACTCCCATGCTGTTTGTTCCCTTTTGGAATTTGGAATGACCAGTCTCACATCTACATCTAAGCTGAGAGTGAGTCTTGAAGTGCAACATCCTGTAGCTTGTGCACTGGCCTTCCCCATAAAGATAAACCCTGTTTGGGACTGTTGTACAGTGTGATCTAATCAGTTTGTAGTTATGTATCAGGGCTGCTTTGTGGAACACGAGGAAAACATCTTGAAAGTAAGATCATCTCCCGCAGACAATTGAAAATACAGATTTCAGAAACAAATCACAATGCCCATAAAATGTATATTAAACTCATAGAACTAGGGACAGTGGTACTGCTCATTAAAGCATCCATCTGTCAGAGACAGAAATAGTAAGAGAATATAACACAGTAAACTAGTATATATTAAATAAGGTGAAAAAGTCTTCAGTTTTAATTATTCTGAGTGAGGAAGTTTCAGTCATTGTATGGGTTCTTAAAAGTAAATGAAATGAGACCTAAGTGATGATTTATAACAAGATAATTTGGTGAATATATAATGTGTTAAATTCTTTGCTTTCCTGGAGCAGATTGACAGCCAGAAGCTAAACTTCAGAGAGCACGCTAAAGCCCGTGTCGATCATGGGGCTGAGATCATCACACAGTCACCAGGCAGGTCCAGCGTGGCTTCACCACGCAGACTCAGCAACGTCTCATCCTCTGGAAGCATCAACCTGCTTGAGTCACCCCAGCTTGCTACCCTCGCTGAAGATGTCACGGCAGCCCTTGCTAAGCAGGGCTTATGAATCTGCTCATTTTGCGTTGTATGAAGTAATAATATCTAGGCATGAGCTCTTGGCAGGAATGGGCTCAGAGCAGGTGTTATATTCATTCTTTACCATGTCTAAAACAAAGTCACATCCCAAGACTTGTAGTTACCATACAGTTAAAAAAACAGAAAAAAATATAATTAAATAGATGCAGAAATTGGCCTGATCTCCATTTACAACAGGAAGACACTGGCTTTATATGGGTAATACAACTGCAGTATGTTACATTGGACAGTTATTGTTGCTCTGCTCTGTCTTGCATGGAGTACCGTACTATGATAAAATGCATTTTTACCTTTCATGTGCCTGAAGGCCATCCACCTCTTTCTGAAGAGCCTTGTTAATATCCCAAGTTGCTCATTTCACTGTTCTGCTGATAGCTGGGGAAACGAAAGAAATTGCCCATTGTAAGTTATGACAGGTTAAATGAACAGTTTGCTTAGCAGAAGGAAGGGCATATAGAGAAATTCAAGTTTAATTAAAAAAAAAATAAAAAAAAGGTGTTATTTTGTATAAATGAGTAGAACAAAAGTTGAATTAAGTTATTAACATTTTTTGGGGGCCTGGTTAATTATGTCAGTGTATAGCTGAAAAGCCAATAAATTATTTAACTAATAACTAAAAGTCGTAGTTGAAAACATTCAAACCATATTTGGGGAAGTGCCGTAATAAAGCTGTTGAAAGAAGCACTTCCACCCCAACAGACTTGTGTCTGATTAGAAAGTTGGTTAAGCGGCTAGATTTGTGTATGCACCACCGGTTTCACATCCTTTCCATCTGTTTGATACAGTATTATAGATATATATATTTCTCTGTGGCCATGTGTGATACGCCCTCCTCATATACTTGAATATTCTACTTCTTTATTCACAGTATCTGTGTCTCTTGCACCCTTTGGTGTTGCGATTTTAGGTATGTAAAAGTAGATGTTAGCAGGGTTTTTTTTCCCTATTCGTAAGAATACGTTTAAAAAACAAGATGAAAATTTTAGCATGAAGTTGCTTTCTGTAACAACTAAAAGCCTTGACCCTGTTATAGTGCCAGATGCAAGTCTCTTCTGTGATGCTAGAAAAAGGATTCCTTCCCTCTTCCCTTCTCTCCCTTTCTTCACAAAGGTATGATTTTTGTAGGGTCCGGATGTTTGTAAAAGGGTCTCCAAAGATGGCTGAGTTTGGATTCTGAATTTAACAAAATAATCCACAATAGTTTGGTTCTGGGTTGTTTGTTTTTTTTTTCCTTTCTTGTTTTATTTTCTTTTTTATTTTGGTTGGTTGGTCTTGTTTTGGCTTTTTTAACTCCCGTAGTAACAGTGAATGTTAGTTTTCTTTATTTTTTTTCTTTTGCTAAAGTTGAAACACAGAAAAAAAAGTATTAATATGTTTTTTTCCACTCCCTTTAGTGATGTCTGACACATTCAGGCACTCGGATAATGGTGATAAACATAATAGAGATGCCTGTAAGTTGTACTATGTGGATAAATAAAACGAGCCCCCTAGACTGGGTTGCCATAGTGGTTCATCAATAAATAAGGCATCTTAAAACCTGAACAAAGTGGGATCATACTGATTATAGTGGTTCATCAATAAATAGGGCATCTTAAAACCTGAACAAAGTGGGATCATACTGACTGTAAAAAGTATAAGGAAAAGTGCATAAAAGATGGAAGGCAGAGATATATAAGCAAATGATCCAACGGAGTTACCTGTGGGAACTCCAACACTATCTTACGGACACTAAAAGAACACGGAAGGTAATATGGTAGTAGTACACATCAGCAGATAATCATCTGCTGGTACTATATGTACAGTAGACATATGGAATGACCAGTTTACATTCTTGCAGATTGTTTGATCTTTTCCTTTTGAAATCTCTCAACTAAACTTTGCACTGTCAGTTGAGCTATACTCTACACATGTATTAGGTTAACATTGTGTGTTGGAAGCTTTTGATCTGTTCTTTTTCCTTCTTAATTTGTGTGTGTGTGTGCGCGTGTGTGTGCGTGTGTGTGTGTTGGGCTTTGATCTGAAAAGACTTGTAGAGATTTTTATGTCTGTGGAGAAGGAATTCTAATAATTAATAGCACAGGATTCCCCACCATTAAATTCAGGTAGTAAATGCACAGTTACTAAACAGTAAACATTCAGTGGACCAAAGGGGGATTTTGGCTAAGCTGTCACAGCAGCACAAAGACAAAACAGAATGGTTACATCTCTAAAAATTTTACTGAAGAAGAACTCCTAACAGCCCCACACATGACACTGCAGCTCTGCAAAAAGCTTTTTCACACTGTAAAGTACCTAATACTGCTTGTAAGTCGTTTTATACAAAGGACAGGGAGTTTAGAATCATGCTAAGTACATCTGGATTTCTGCCTTGTATTTGTTATATTTTTGGTTAGAGTAACACTACAATTTCCATGGAAACAGTGTAAAGGAAGGTACATTTAAAGCCTCTTCCCATTTTTCCTGGAAAAACAACAGAGATGGAAAGAAGAAACAACAGCATATCACGTTGCTATGCTCATACTGTCAATTACTATAAATTAACCTTGAGTGGGGTTTTTTTATGCCTTTGGCCAATGTAGGAGATAAACTACAGTACTACTGAACCTCAGCTTCTCTGAACACTAGCTAGTGAGAACAGTGTTAACTAGGGAGTCAAGATTTTTTTACTGTCCTTTAAAATGGACAATTTCTAGAAAATGAAGCTTAGTTAATCCACCTGAGTCCAAAGTTAGAGCGGTGCAACACTCCAAGTCATTTATTTCATGCATTAAAATGAGCTTTCTTGTCTTGATTTGAGCAAAGATCTTTGTAATCGTAATCATACTTCCATAGACAGAATGTTAGAACACCATGGAGTCAGATGAAAAGAAATCAGGAGGTTTGGGCTGTTAAATAAATAAACCCCCCAAGTTATGTGACATGACTCTAGATGTTCCCTGAAAAAGCTCATGCTAATCTTCTCAAGAAAAGTTTTTAAAACAACAGTTTGTAAATACGTAATGCCCACTAAAGAAGATAGGGCCAGCTTCCGGGAACCCGCATCCGTTGTGTTTCTTTTCCACAGGCATGTTGAGCCAGCAGGTCTGTTGGGTGCCTGTGACCCAACTCTGTAACAAAGCAGAGATAATCCAGATAAAAGGAATGGTGAAATCTTGTTCGGCTAGATAGGGGAGAGCCCCAAATTAATAATGCATTAAGTTGTAGAGATAAAAGTGCTTCTGCCCCATCTGCAGAGTTCTGTTTCCATGTAACCACAAGCAGAAAGAAATCAAAGTTGAGCAAAGCTCTGTCCAGCAACTGTTAAGGAAAAACTGACACTGATGAGGGACATTGTATGCCCACAAGGGCTATGTACATTTTCACTGTACAGCAGTCAATGGTTTTATCCGTTCAACACACTGCTAAGGTACAGTAGTAACCTCATCGTGACTGCTTACTGATCTAAGTTTGCCTAATGCATGACCCAAAGGGAGTCAAAAGGCAGCCTGTGTGAACTGCCACATGTGAGCAGAAGTTTTTTCCATGCTGGACCAAATACCGTTTGAAACCCAAGTACAAATATCCCTTCAAAGGCAAATGCCTTGAAGAGTAGATCACATTTGCTATGAAAATCAACACAGGTAGATTTCTAGCCTAGGTGTCTGTTGAGTTCACTGACCAGTCAGATTGCTAAAACAACTCCCTCTGCAACTCCAGCAATTCCCACTGCAGGAAGCTAAATTAGTTTCACACTTGAAATAGTCAAGCACATAAAAGCCACTTCAACTTTAGCAAAGAGAAAAAGCCAACAAATAATCATGCTGTATGCTGGGATGTCAAGGAATACAGTCTGCTGTTACAAACCTGTGTTTTCTCTGGTAATTCTAGAGCCTGTTACCTTAAGAGGCATTTCTTGAATGGCTGGTGGTAGGTAGTTCATGTTTTTCAATCCGATTTGCAATTGTATTTGTTGCTGTATAGTGATTGTTTTGCAGAATAAAATCGCTTGTCATCTAAATGCTTGTGTTGGTTTCCAGTGTTTGCAGTGCAGCTCCACCACTGCACGCTGCTGCCCTGCACGGAAACAAGGTGCATCCCCTGCCATTGCAGTCAGCCTTGCCAGGAGAGGCAGAGAGGATTAAGGCCCTCAGTTAAACTCTGTTACTTCTTGCCAAAGGAATCAGTTTTTACAGCTAGTGCTCTCTCCTGCGGGATGTATTTCACCCTGGCCTTCACCCTGCGGTCCCAGCCTACAGCTGAGGTTCAGCATTACCGTGCAGCCCCTCATTGAGCCCTCCAGGCAGAAAAACCCACCAGCGCACCGCCATCCCTTTCCTTGCCACGCTGTTCCCTTCAGCGCAGGCGTGTGAGGGTGTCACCAATGGCGGGAGCCGTGCCTCTGTGCAAGCTGGGTACGGGTGAGTCCCGGCTCTGGATCACGGTTCCACCGCTTCTCCCGCCTGGCTGAGCAGCCCGACAGCCTCCCTCCACCTCCTGGCAGCAATGTCTGCCCCTGAGGGGCGGCGAGTGTGATGTTTTACGGCTGACAACCCCATTCCCCGCTGCGGTCCTCGTCGCGAAAATGGCGGCCGCCTCCTCACCTCACGGCCGTCGGGGGGCGCGGGCTCCTAGGTTCGGCGCCATGAGGGGCTCCTGCGGGGGTGCAGCGGCCGGAGGTGCCGCTGAGCAGACTGCGTTAGCCTTCCTGGCCCCTCGGCAAGCTCCGCTTTTCACATAGTGCTGCAATATTCATAAATAAATGCAGTCAGACCACCTGGAGGAATAATGAAGGGCTGTTAATTATCCATTAGAAGCACCCTCCTAAGGGTGCTTAGGCACAAGGCAGAACTAATGTATCATCTACTAAAAGGACTGAGGGGTTTGAGAGCAATAAGGGTGAATCCTGATTTAAGCATTCACAGCTAGAGCAATGGTTGAGGGCAGCAGGTAAGAACCTATTTCCTCTCCAAGTGAAGGAAGAAGAGCTAATATTGCTATTATTGTTGTGTCTTACTAGCAGCATGTGGTAGGAGGTGTATTTTGTAGCTTGATAGGGGGCTGTGATGGTGGAGCACTGAGATGAGTACCAGCTGTGAGGAAAACCTTAGTTATAGTGTTGCTGACAGTGCTGGAAGCACAAGTCTTGCTGCAGTGTTTGCTGGATGTGGAGTGGGTCTGTCCTTCCTCTGCCTATCGCGATTCATGGAGTATTCCCTGCAGGAAAGGCAGGTGGGTGGTTAAAAGCATGGAATAGAGCACAGTGGCAGGCACGAGGCTTTGTCCCTGGAGCTGTGTGGCAACGCAGAAGTCCCAGTTGCCGCTTCAAAGATGAAAGGCTCTATGATGGTGGGGCTCCCAAACTTGGCTTGTGTGGGCACCTTTGGAAGGGGAAGTATGTGGTTTGGAGGTGGTTCTCAGTTGTGTTCTGAGCAGTGGAGAAGAACATGTTTGGTAACTTGGTGGAAAAAGAGATTCCTGCTTTGTTGGTGTCCAGGAAGAAGTGAAAAGGTGCTCTAGGTGAGGTGGGGTTTGGGGGGAAGAGATTTGTTGTGTTTATCCTTTTCACAAAAGGAAGTAAAATATTTGCAGCTAATAGCCAAAGCAGTCACATCCCAGGGCTTGGAGAGCCCTCATCCAAGGACTGGTATGATAACTTGGCAATGAAAGCTTTATTTCATTTCCCCCTCAAGTCTTCTCTAGAGACTCCCTATGTTATCCTGTAGGATTTTGTTCCATCTCTCTATGCCTTCCTTAGTGGGAGCATAACCTGATATGTACTTAAATGCAGTTATATGCCTCTGTGAATATGATTTGTTGCTTGAATATTATGCAAAGGCAGTAACTCTCTGCAGTGACTGCAGATCCTCCTCTATGGAGGATCTGTGTTCCTTCTCTGTTTTGAAATAGGATTCTCACATGCATGAGTACTATGCCACTCCTCCTCATTCCAGCTGAATGTGGCCTAGGCATTAAATATATGATTGTCCTTATGGAATCTGATCCAGCTGGACTATAGTCTGCTCTCACCCAAATTCATGTAACGACAGCAGAAAGCCTGGTAGTTTTAGGAGCTCATTTATTCTTGTTTCTGAACACATTGCCAGCAGGGCTGGCAGGAAGAGTGTTGAATGAGACATCTGAAGAACCTTAGTTGAAGTGTTTTTGTGAAGAGTTTAAAAGCTCTTCAAGAAAAACAAAGATTTTCCGAGTTTCTTTAATTTTTACAAAACAGCTAGGAAGGAGAGAATCAGACCCTTGTTTTGACCTCCCCTGAACTTCTGCCTTGTGTAGTTTGTGATAGTGTATAAACATACAGTTTGCAGGCTGAAACAGCAGCCTTTGGTCTGGTCTTTATACTGATGTGAATGACAAAGTATACAATGCTGCTAATGAAGTAGCCCTCTGAGCTCACTCTCTGTTGATGCTCTGTGTTGTAGTGCAGTTATTTAACAAGGTCTGAAGACTTCCTAGAAAGAGAAATGGATAAATGAAGAAATAACTTTTGCTTCTACCTGACAGACCCATACAAGAAAGGGGAAAATAAGCGATATCCATCAGTGTTGGCTTTCTGTGACTGGTTGTCCCAAGAAAGGATCTTCAGCATGCGTGGGTCCTCAAAACCATGTAAGGACAAAAGCCTGCTGGCAGCTTATGGAACACTAAGCTCTCAGGAGTGTGCCAAACAATTGTCTTTGTTCTCTGCTCTGGGCTGTATATTTAGGAGCTGTTTACAGCCTTGCTCTTGGAAAGGCTGCTACACAACAGAATTTCTCAAGATACTCCTGAGAGTTTGAGTTCTGTTTTTCTTACAAAAAAAAAGTAACAGATAAATTAAAGGTATGAATGCTTAAGAATCTGTGTGGCAGGGATTGCGACTGGGGACTTGGAGAATGGCATGAAAACAAGTGCAAGACAGTGGGGTTCCTTGCTCTGGGCACTCCTGTGTGGAGCAGGGGCTTCATGCTCAGGTTCTGCTCAGTGTTCTCACTCTGTGGCATGTTGCCAGCTTTGACTGTTTCTGGATCAAGGCTGAATACTACTGTGATGGTTGTGTAAACACAACTGTGATGAATAAAGCAGTGATCAAACAGAATCATGTGATTTGGGGGATGTCAGACTGACACTGCCTGTAGTAAGAGAAGAAGCGGAAGAACAGTGTGATGGGCATCCTTTATGCCCAGGCGGTTGGGAGGGCTGGGAATTGCTGGAGTACAGCAGAGCTAATGACACCATCTCCACTGTTCCTCATGCCTGCTTCCTGAAAGCAGTGACAACTTGCACTAGTCTTGATCTTTGTGCAGGCAGATTTGTGTTTCTGTGGCAGCCAAGATGTCAGTGTAGCCTAGTGAACAGAGCGCAGTATGTTTTTGGGACAGCTTGCTATCATCCTGCTATAATGATCTCCCTTAAGAATTTACTTGCTTCCTGTCTGTGCTGTAATGGAAAGCAAGGGACTGATTTGCTGAATTTTATCTTTGCAGCATCCACTGCAGCATTATTGTCCTGGGTTCAGCAGTAACAGTCATTTTTCTCATTAGCTAGTACTGCTAAGGACCAAGGACTTTCCTCCCTCTTCCTTGAGGGAGGAATGAAAGCTGGGATGAAGCAGAGACAGGACACCTGATCCAAACTAACCAAAGGAGTATTTCATACCACAACACGTCATGCTCAGTATTTAGGTACAGTCAAATACTGACTGCAAACCTGAAAGCCTCCATTGCAAGCACAGTCCAGTATGGTGATAAGTAAAGTCTTCCAGGCTATAAAGTTCCTTCTTCTCATACATGTGTTATTTCCAGTTTGCAAACACTTATATAGGTATAGACCATTTCAACTTCATGAGCCCTTTGTGGGGAGTATGTCTGTGGAGTCTCCAAAACAAGGCAAAGACAAAAATCAGTCTCTAGACACCATCAAAATAATATAAACCACTTGTGCTACCTCCTGGGTTTAGTGCTGGTCATAGCCTGGCTGTAGTGGAGAATCTGCACCTTTGGGACTGCAGTTCTTTAGAGAAGTGTCAGCTGTTGATAATCTTTTCTTTGTTCTTTGATTTGCTTTTCATCAGGGGTGCTTCAAACCTCTGGAACTTCAAACCTCTGTACAATTAGAGGAATTAGGGTGCCTTTTATGGCTGCATATTGCTGGAGAGCAATATTCTGACTCTAAATAAAATTAGACTGGTGGTATCTTGCTAACTGAGGTTATGCTTTATTTAGTAATTCCATAACATATTAGAGGAGTGGAAAAAAACAATTATTTAAAATTAAGTTTATCATTCTTACTGCATTGTTTCACTTCTAGCTTCCAAGGGGCTTGCTGGCTGGAACAGAGTTTGACTAGAAATGCACTTTGCTGGTATGTGTTTTGATTAGTACAAAGCAGTAGCTACGCAGTTCTCTTTTGGTATCTGTTGGGCTACTTGAGTTCTGCTTGCTTAAAGGCTGTGTGACAGGGGAAGGTGCTGGCTATGCACAAAGAAAAGTAACGGAAATAGTGCTGTACTTCCAAGCTATTTCTTCCTCCTGAAGAGTCCTTCCAGGATGTAGCAGGAACCAGGTAGTGGTACTAGTATATTGTCCTCCTGCTTTCTGAGTTACAATTAACACTGACAGGTGTGGAGCTAGAGTGCAGTTGCTTCATGTGCTCCACTCCTGCTCCTCTTTCAGCTGAAGAGAGGATGTTTGGATTCCCCTTTGGAGGCTCAGTGAAGTCCTGCTAGTGAGCTTCCAAAATCTGCTCTTTAGGATTGCCTGTGTTTGGGGACAGCAATAACGTTTAGCTGGGTAAGTTTGAAATCAGTGAATATCCTTGTTTTCCAACTAAACTTCGGGTTTGTGGAGCGTTGTGTTCTTGGTTTTGTCCTTGGCTGTTTAGGCTGAAACAGCTCCATTGAACTAACCACTCCAAGTGCTTCTGGTACCCCTGTAAATCAGGAGAAATTGTAGGAGCTTTTGGCTGCAGTCTGTGAGCTGGCTCCAGTGCTGTTTCGCTCTGGCATTTCCTGTTATGTAGCAGAGCATGGGAATGATAAGATTATGTTTACAGCAGCAAACAGGAAGCTATTGTAAGCGACTCATTCTTGAATGTAGGAATCAGGAGAGAGATGTCAAAAAAAATAAGCAGTAGTGAACTGTGCTTACCACTTACTGAGAGGATGCAAGTCTGTGTCATGGTTTAAGCCCAGCCAGTAACCCAGAACCCCACAGCCACTTGCTCACTCCCTGCCTTCTTTCTCCCCTTGCTGCTGGAGGGATGGGGAGGAGAAGTTTAAGAATGTAACTCCCACAGATTGAGATAAGAACAGTCCAGTAACTAAGGTATAACACAGACCACTACTGCTGCCACCAAGAATAATAATGATATGGGAAATAACAAGGGAAGAGGATATGACCACTAACCACTCCCCAGTCGCTGTCCGATACCCAGCCTGACCCGAGCAGTGATCTAGCCCTTCTGGGTAACTGCCCCCAGTTTATATACTCTGCATGACATATGGAATACCCCTTTGGCCAGTTTGGGTCAGGTGTCCTGTCTCTGCTTCCTCCTGGCTTCCCCTCCCCACTGGCAGAGCATGAGACTCAAAAAGTCCTTGGTCAGAGTAAACATTATTTAGCAACAACTAAGAATATCAGTGTTATCAGTGTTGTTGTTCCCAGGCTGAAAGTCAAAAATAGCACAGCACCAGCTACCAAGGAGAAAAATGACTGCTACTGCTGAAACCAGGACATTCCATAACACATTGAAGGACTAGAAAAAGGAATTGCTTAAAAATACGTTTATCACTCCTACTGTGTTTTCTTTCAGTTCTGTCAGTAGGCAAACTGGCAGGAATTAAATCTCAAATTTGCTTTTCTAACAAGAAGACTTTGTATACAAAGTCCTGAATCCATTGAAGGGATGTGGAGTTGGGAAACATCTTCAATACCTAACTTGCTTTTAGAAGTAATTTGTTTTACCATCTTTTCTCTGTAGTTATTAGTTCTTACAAGATTATTTCTTTTCCTGTCTGAACTCATTTAACTGAAGGAAAAAAATAGTCATTTAAAACTTTTCTGTCTGAGCAAGCTCATTCTATGAATAAAAACACCTTCGGGGCCCAGCAGAAAGTGACTGACAGCAAAAATCCCAACCAGCTGAACATGACAAACCCAACCAGTTTAGCATTTCAGTATGTGCGCAGATTAGTGATTTTAATTATTTAAACTTTTTGTTTGTAAACATTGTTTAGGTTTTGCTTAACAGATAAACTTCTAACTGACTTAGTACTCCTGTTGTGCAAGAGGGGGATGTAGACTAAGTAGGGTACTGATCCCTTTAAGTGGAGATCCAGACCAGCCTGAGGCACTGCAACAAAGGGTTGGGTTGGGCTTCAGGAAAAACTATCCCATTGGGAATACATGCAGATTATCAGTAGGGGCGCTGGGTTTTCAGCAAACTTGTTTGTCAAAGTACCCTCAATGAAGGAAATAGGATCAGTTCAGCACCTGCTCCAGGAAGGAATTACCTCAGTCAGTCTATTAAGTGCCTAATTTAAGTAGGAAGATGCAAAGACAGGAAGAAATATGGCATAGGCTTGTTGGAGCATCTCTCTCTGAACTTGCAATCTTTTTATATAAGCAGTGGAATAGCACTTTGTGTGTGAAAGATTAACTGATAAAGGTGGACTTGAATTGTTTTTTTTTTTGTCATATTCTGTTAATTATTTGTGGGAATATGTTATCTTCTGATAGGTAGAGAACTAATCTAACAGTGACTGAGAAATATTTCCAGTAAACCTGATTTAAGCATACCTTTATATTAGTCAAATCATTCTGGTTTCTAGTAGGAAACACAAGTAAATCTGCTTTGGTGGTCATCATCCTCTTCACCACTGTTTGTCTCAACTCTTGCTGTGTAAGAAAAGCCCAGGGAATAACTACCCAAATTTCCCCTGCTCCTACCACCAATCTTTGCTTTCAGTTACTGGCTTCCTTTCTCTCTCCACTCTTAAGATAAACTGTTATCTCCTCACTTTACAGCCTTGCTCCATTCTGCATCAGATGCTTTGAGGGCTCTTGCCGTTGTGGATCCCCAAGCAGGGGAACCTGGCCTTATAAACGACTAATAAACTCCCCACCACCTGCACCTTTTTCTGCCCCCTCGATTCTGCTCCTCTGCGGCTGTGAGGAAGCTTGACCAGGCTCTGCCAGATTTACAGTAGCAGCGCATCTGAACTTGTCCCCTCCGCAAGCGAGCGGCGAGGGAGGGAAAGAGGAGGAAGAGGTAGTTGCTCTCCTAACCCACCCGTTTCTCGGCTGCTTTTCACCTTCCTCTCGCTGCTGGTTGGCGTGGCCTCGAAACTTTCCCGCGGTGAGCTCCGCGCCCGATGGAGGGAGGGAGGGAAGAGGCAGAAGGAGCGCTGCTGCTCCGGTGCCGGGGGGGAGCAGCCCCACATCCCTCCCCAGGAGCTGAAGTTTTGCGGGAGGCCTGAGTCGGGCCGGGTGGTGCCGCCGCCACCCCCGCGCCACCCGCCCGCCGTCCCCCGTCACCGCTTGCCGGCGCGGCGCTCCGTGCTGGAGCTGTCCAAAGAGGGAGGTGCTGAAGGCAGGGAGGAAGCAGAGGGACGCGGACATCTTCGCTCCCCTAATTTCCTCCCTGCCTTCTGCAGCCATTTTGCACCAGCAAAGCTGAAGGGAGGTGTAAGAGGGGAGGGAGCGGGTGGACTGCGGAGGATGAAGGGAAGAGGGTAAAGAGTTGCGGAGAGCGAAGAAGCGCCATGGGAGATCCCGACTGGTACGTCTGCTAAGACTGGCTCACAGCAGCAGTTAGCACCATGGTGAAAAGGAAAAGCTCAGAGGGCCAGGAGCAGGAGAGCGGCCGTGGTATCCCTCTACCCATCCAGACCTTCCTCTGGAGGCAAACCAGGTGAGAGCAGCAAGCCCTGGGTACTTGGGATATAGCTGCAACAGGGCAGTGGAAGGGGGAGGGAAGGCGAGCCAGCTGCTGCCCAGTGGCAGGGAGGAAGCAGTTACTGCAGCTGCAACATGAAGGCATGAAATAAGCTGTTCTCTTTGCACTCAGTATATAGAGAGATCTGTGTGTGCCGGGGGTGGGGGAAGGACTAGAGACAGCTTAACCTAGTGGCAGACTCAGGCAGCTTCTTGATTTGACTTTAAAACATCCATATGTATGTGCGTCTATGCACTTTCCCCTCTTCACTGCCCCCTGTACCCTCTTTTCCTGTTCTCTCCCTCCCCACACTTTTAAGAGGACTTCTGGAGCTCTGGTACCAGAAGCAGCATCCATCGGTGCTGCACCAGACATGCAGCTTTGCTCGTATCTATACTTGCTTGTATCTGCATTTGCAGACGTCCTGGAACTGTAATCTATGCTTTGAGAGGTCAGCATGCAAACAGATACGTCAAAGTCTCACTTTATTTCATTGGGTTGGAAAGTAATGATGTGTGAGAGGCAGGCTGAATGTATGGCTGGGGCTGTGTGTTCCTTGTGAATCCTGTCTGTCTCCTGTCTTAACAGAATTCTAAACTGAAAACATTGTGGGAGCTGAGGAGGAGGTTGGAAGGTTTGAAGGTTGTGGCTCTAATTTAAGGCCTCAGTCACAAAATCCCTTTATTCCACATTTTGCGTCCTCAAATAAAAACAAAAAAAACCTCCCCAAAATAATGGTATAATAAGGTGACCTGATTTATTTTTTTTTTTTTCTTAATATTTAACTCTGATCCCATTCTGGAGGGGAGTGATAGCAGAGAGTGGGTGTTCTCTACCTCTAGGGTACAGGCCTGCATTTCGTCATAAGCCTTCCACATCAATAACTGTAGAGGAAGATATATAATACTGAACAGGTAAATGGAGCTCTTGCTTAAAGCAGAGGCAAAGGGAAGTTCAACAATATTTAGCACATTTTAAACAATATGAATATGTTGAAATATGTTTCACTGAATATGTTGAAAATCTTTCACTGGGATAAAATGGCTGATGACTGCTGAGGGCAGATTTTATTCATGGGGAACAGGACTTCTCTTAAGGGTGGATTAACTGCCTCTTGGCATATCAGTGTGGGTACTTTTGCCTTCTAGAGAAGGTAACAGCATTTTGTCAGATGTCATCAACAGGTATCTGAACATAATTATGGTCTTACAACTTCTTTTGCATTAAATTCCTCAGCCTTTTGCTAACCTTCTGACATAAGAGAAATAACTAAGCAAAATCTACACTTGAAGTATTGGATCTCTAATGCTTTTTCTCCTTTTCTTCAGCGCATTTTTAAGACCTAAACTGGGGAAACAATATGAAGCATCCTGTGTGGTATGTACTTGTTTCTCTTTTTCAACTCTTATGAGTAACTAACTTTTCATGCAACTTGATCTGACCATGTTGACTGATCAGAAGCTTCTCGGCTTACACCAGAAGTGAATTTAGTCTGTTCAACTTAATTTTGAACTTTTAATCACATGAAGGATTTGAAGTCGTTTCCCATCTAGAGAATTTGGATATCATGCGCATCTCTAGACACAACAAAAATAAATTGATTTGGATATCATTAATTGAACTAATTAGTAATTAAATAATAAAGTAAATAGTGGTATGGGCAGACTGAGCTATGACAGTCTGGGTCTAAACTTGCAGTTCATCATCTGTGTATGTGTTTTCCGATTAGATTGATGTAATTTCAGTTTGTAATCGCTTTCTTTCAGGCTTAAAATGTTGAAAATCTGAACATTACTGACAGGCTTTAAACAGTACTTTTACCATTGTGCAAGATGAAAATACCTCCTCTGCTGGAGGAAGTACTGCTGAAAAACAGAGGAAGCATGTCTTAGCAGCGTAATTAAAGAGGGGTTATTATGCAGATACTTCTAACTCTCATATCTAACTGTATTTCAGACGAAACTTAAGTCTACTTGTCTAAATGAAGGAGAAAAGGAAGGCATGCAGCAAGTTAAAGTAAGATGGATGTCTAGGGAATTTCAGAGTTCCTTGAACTGTTGCTGATCTTTGGATGACTTAAAGTACATTAAGCAGTTGCAGCCAAACTTGACAGACTGGAAAAACTTGGTCTGGACATGTATCTTAATAGTTTAAAGTACTTAGGTCTCTGCAGCAATTTTCTGACTTCTTCCTCACTAGGTACTAAGCTGGTGAAGCCCTAGTTGCTACTGACTGATTTTCTTCTAAGAAATCCATAAATCTTTCAGAGTTCTTGCTAGATGCTGAATACTGATATATAGGGCTGCCGGCTTACTCTGTTGGTGAGTAAAATGAATTGTAGTTCTGGCAGGTGGAGCAAAAAGCATCATCACTAGTTTTTACCATTTTATATCAGTTTTATAACTTGTGCAGAAAATGGTTTTTTTTTTGCCATATGGACTTTACCAGGAGCCTCGCCAGTGTGCCTTGAAGCACATGCTATCTGAGGCTGTGGCCTATCTGTGAGCTAATGTCTGTCTATTGGGTAGAGGGTCACAGCTTCCTTCTCTCTGTGTTCCCCATGAGGTACTTATCTGTCTGTGGCTGCCTTGTGCTTCATGCTGTGCTGTTGGCATCAGGTCTTCTTCTATGTCTCCCAGGCTGATTCTAAAACACCTTTCTTTAATGAGCACATATGAGAATTTACTAACTGTAAACACAAAACGAAAAGCCCAAAGTAAAAAGACACCAACCTTCCCACAACCAAACAACAAAAAAAGCCCTGAACTGCAAGACAGCATAAATCACATGCTTCATCAAAGGGAAAGGAGGCTCTGGAAAAATGCATTTAATGAAGGACCAATTTATTTCCATCCCTTAGATGAAGGAGAACTTGATTCTCCTCCAGTCCTTAACATAATCATTAAACTATGGTAGAAGGCTTTCAAAAGTGAGGCTTAGTTTTGAGCAATTGATGAGATACAAACTGAGCTACTGCATCTGCTATCTTCTTTTACTTATCAGTTGCCTATGCCTGCCAATGCACTGGAGTGCATTGGAGTGTTTGCGCACAACAAAATACCTTCTGTAGTATTCAGTGGGGTAGCAGAGTACAGCATGCATGGGTGAGACAGGGTTTCTGAAACTTGACAGGTAGTTGGCTTGTCTTCTGAAACATCAAGCTGATTATCTAACACCACTGTGTTGACTAGTATGCCTAAAAATACTGTGCATCTGTTATATGAGCTATCCTTTTAAAATTACCCAGCCAGAATTGTTCTAGGCATGTCTATAGGCTGTTAACTGTCTGACAATGCATATGACACAACATTGTGCAGCGTTCTATTATTATTCTTGGCTCTAAACTTGCTGCAGTAGAACTTGCTGCATATTGTGCATTGAGGAAACAGATGCTGGAGGCCTAGATTCAGTGAGAACAGCGTCTGGTCTGCAAGAACAGATTTCATTGCTGCTTTAAGCTTTGCTTTATGCCATAATACTTGATGGAAAATCTGGCCCTTCCATAGCCTTGTTTTCCTTACCTGAACAATTGCACTGACTTCAATTGGACTATGAAAAATAGCCTTTAATCTGGAGGTAAATACCCTCTCCCCACTGTGCATTGTCTTATGCTGTCTAAATGGTCTTATGCCTCAGTATGGACACAATGTTCTTCCTTCTCCCTGTTCTGAAGTTGTTCTGCCCTGACACCATGGCATTACTAATGCACATGAATGAAAACTGTAAATGACCCTACGGGAGTGTAAACAGTCCTATACAAAGCTAATGCAGTTTTTTTGGGATGAGGATAAGTGGACTTAATGATGTGTTTTAAATTCTTTTACTCTGGATTGCACTGGGCATGGAAGAACCCAAATGTTTCTGGGAGCATCCTGTAAATTCAAAGTTTGCCTCTTTTCTGTTGTTTCTTTTCTTTTTTCACTTGTTTTTTGCAAATGTAGTACTATGTTTTGTTGTTATGAATGATCAAAGGATAGATATGGAACAGATCTTAAAAACATGACACCTTTATTTTATCTAACCAGTGGATGTGGTTGCACAAAATTGATTTATTTTTTTTTGAACATGGAAATTTTCTGTAAATAAAGAGCTTGGCATCTGTGTTTCATTGCTTTTCACTGATAGTGCTATTACTATGTTTAGTGAACAATGAAACCTTACCACCCCTGTGCTATGAACCCCTAGATTAATGTTTTAGATCTTTCCAGGAACTCTTCCCTGCTCAAAGAACCTTCCCCCAGGCCGATGTTACTTTCTACCTGCATTTCAAGTTCTTGCCAATCTGAAGTGACTTTAGCAATGGTCTCTGCTTTCCACTGTAATGCAGCCTGAACTTTGGAAGGACAGGGCAGTATAGTTCCCTCCAAGGATGGAAGTCTGGTTCAGAAAGCACTAATAGTTTCTCTTTGTCTCTGCCAGGGTCTTGCTATGTATACAGTAGGCTAAGCACTGGGCCCTGTCCTAGGGCTATTTCTATGGAGGGTACCTTCAGCTCATCTGGCACTCCTAAGAGCCATCCCTTCATGTTCCCCTGATTCCTGAACTGATACAAAGAATGAAAGGAGACTGTTTCCTTCTATAGACAATGTGGTCCCAGCAGATTGCTGTAAAGAGTGATTTGAAACATCCTTTCCCTGGTAGACATATTATCCAATCCTAGTGTTAAGAAATACACATTGCTGCTAGCCTAATCCATGGCACATTAGTTTAGACTAATTGTCAAGAAGACAGTAATTTTGTCCATGTATTGCAACTAATGCCTTCCAGTTTCAGCCATTGCTCCCTAAAGAAAGTCTGCTGAGTTTGCTGACTAGAACCTGGGGGTTCTAGGAGGTGGGCAGTGTGATGGTACACACTTGATGGTTGTTGGCAGCTTTGATGTTTATTGTCAGTATTTCCTCAGGTTCAATTTGTGTTGCTAAAGGGCTTAGTCTGCTATAAGCACACTAAGTTCTGGATACCCCCCAAATGCATTTGGATAAATAATACAGTCACCACCTCTTTGTCTATGCCTGGTGCTATTGGACAGCAGGAGTCTTAGGTGGTAAGTACAGATAGATGTGTGTTTCTCCTTCTCCATGCTGGCCAGATTGGAGCTGTTATGGGAATGCTATAAGACTATAATAATGCAGCACTATGCTTGCATTAGGGCATCCTGCCCCTCGATAGAGGAGCTCATGTCTGCCCACAGCAGCAAATGTGACCCTAACCTGAAACAAGAAGTGTGCAGAGCGGCTGGGGTGTGCAGAAGAGTGCATGTTAGCACTGGTTAGCATGCCATGCCTGGGAGTGACTGATCAGATAGGAGAGCTGGATCATGGCTGCTGCTCTTTCTGCTTTTCTTCTTTATAATGAAGTCTGTTCTTATTTACACACCACCCCGGTTTTACAGGAAAAATCAGTATGACTGGTGTTGAAGGATAAGCCTTTGGAATCTGGAGTGAGGGCATTTGAAGCATCCATTAGGTAGTGAATGCCAACAGTTACTTGTTTGCCCAGAGCTTGATAAAATAGGTTTAACAGCTTGTGGGCAAATACGTAGCCAGGAGGCTAAGCTAGTATATGGCAAGGATGTGCATTGTCAGTAATGTATTTCTTCTCTTTAGGAACTTCACTGAAGGAATATAAGTGCTTTTGTGACCTATAATGAGATCTTTGTGTCTGAACAGAGGAACAACTTACTGAAACAGTTGGAGCAACTAGCAATAAGAAACTTCCTTAGGGATCTCAAAGGCAGATAGTCTTATTTTGTGTTGCTTGAGGTGGAAATAATGAACTTGCTGCAGTCGCCAGCTCTTTTAAGTGTTCACAAAACCATTACATCATGGCTGGACAAAAAATTTTGTACATTGGTTATTTTTTGTGACAGGGTGTAAAAACATTTCCTAAGGCCTATATACCTTTAATGGGTTGCCCTTTATGTTACACTAAACTGAAACAGCATTTGTGTGTGAAAAGAATCTCCAGCTCTCAACACCACAAATACAGGCTTCATTAGCTCCTGTGACTTTCAACAGGATCACTGTGTGCCAGATCAATGCCCAGCACAACTGTAAGTCTGCCTTGATGTCAACACTTACTAATATTCACAATGCTTGCTTTAATTCTGTTTGCATTACAGAAAGTATATTGAGTGGCCCATTAATTTCTTAGTCAAGGGTGTCCATATACCTGGTGAACTTTAGCTACAGCGTGTCTTTCAGGAAAAGTATTACACGCTGTGCTTACAGATCACAGGTTTTGGAAAGAGAGCATTCTATGTACTAGAAGTTATGTGCAGAAATAGATATACAGTGTCTTTTTTTTCTTTGTTCTTACTTTTAGTCTTTTGAAAGAGTTTTAGTGGAGAATAAGCTGCATGGCCTTTCTCCAGCTCTCTCTGAAGCCATCCAGAGCATTTCTCGCTGGGAACTCGTCCAAGCTGCGCTCCCGCATGTGCTGCACTGCACCGCCACATTGCTCTCCAACCGAAACAAGTTAGGTTAGTGCTCATGTG
The DNA here is from genome assembly GCA_032466535.1 of Forpus xanthops. NCBI lineage: Eukaryota > Metazoa > Chordata > Aves > Psittaciformes > Psittacidae > Forpus > Forpus xanthops. Next base: position 48,197 of record JASSUY010030706.1, on the reverse strand, counting down.
AGTCTGGTTTTCCATTCCTGAAGTTATCAGTCCAAATACGACACATGGAGGCTCAGGGTACCAACCAATTCTAAATCCTAGAATCCCACTTAGTTCATTCTGTGGATTGCTCTTTGTTCATCTGTTCTCCTTTATAGTAGAGTAACCTGTGAGAGCTTCCTCAGTAAAGCTTATGGTCTGATGAGCTGAAGAGTCAAAGCAGTTCAATAATAATTTGCTAGCTTTTTTTCACAGATAATAGAACTAGCTTTAGCAAAAGCCTGATTTACCCAGGAGGCATGGCATCCTTGAAGGAGTAGGTACTTCTTCCAAGGCATGCTGCAGTGGGCAATTGAAGCTGGTACTTCTAATGTTTTCAGTTCTCTTTTTTTTTTTTTTTTCTAATATTCTTTTTATTCAGACCAATGCATGTGATTCTCAGCAGATAAGTCAATTAGGTAATAAGGATAGGGCTTACTTTGTTAGTCCTTTACTAATTTCAGCAGTGATTTCAGCAGGAATTTGCTTCATGAGGCATGCCAGTAGGGAACATTAACAGAACACAGCTTGAGCACCTTGCAGTGCTCCCTTGCATTTCATCTTACTCATTAGAGTCAAACAGACAAGACTGTCGAAGTTGCATCTTTTAGGACCACTCTGTGTCCACACACTCAGCTTCCTTGCGACTGACATTTCAGGGACTGAAGTGCAACTGCTGTGAAGTAAATGGAGACTTATGAATTAGGAGGTTTCAAACACAGAGAAACGCTATGCTGATACTTGTAATGATAGAATTTTAATTTTCCAGTGCTCATCAGGGAGTTTGATGGCACTTTCCTATGCAGCTCTGAAAGTCTCAACGGTACTGTTAGTGGAACCCTGTGAGATACTGTGATGCATTTTTTCCATCCAGGACATCAGGATAAGCTTGGAGTAGCTGAAACAAAGCTTCTACACACTCTTCACTGGATGCTGCTGGAGGCCCCTCAGGACTGCAGCAATGACCGATTTGGAGGAGACAGAGGCTCTAGTTGGGGAGGGAGCAGTAGTGCTTTTATCCACCAGGCTGAAAATCAAGGATCACCAGGACATCCCCGGCCCAGCACCACAAATGATGAGGAGGAAAATAACAGAAGGAAGTTCTTCCAGAACTCTATGGCCACAGTGGAGCTTTTTGTGTTCCTCTTTGCTCCTCTTGTTCACAGGATTAAAGTAAGTGGAACATTGATGGGGTACATGTGCAGGGACAGCTCTGAGCCAGAAAAGAACGGTTTTACCTTTGAGATTGTTATTTAATTCAGCCTACACACTGGGTGACCACTAGAAATGTTTTAATAACCTGATGGAATACCACTGCCATCAGGAAGAAATACTTCCAGTGACTTGAACAATCACTGCAGCATCAGGCAGACGCAAAGGCAAATAAATCTGAAGGGAGCCATTTTAATTCCTCTGGAATGATAAAGATCTGTGGTCCTTGTGAAGTCTTTGGGACAGCTGAACTTGCAGAAGGGATTGTGAGCTTTAGCTTGCTCCTGTGATTCTCAGTCACTTGATTAGAAGGGCCTTGCTAGCTTTTCAGGGATTCCACTATGGAATTACCACTGGGATTTATTATTGTTATTACTAATAGTCTTTATGCTAATTACAAGGAATGCATAATATTGGTGCAAGCATGGCAGTAGCAAAGGTTATTGAGCATTTCTTTGTTCTGAAGTTGGAAGCAGGCTGCAGGCTTCCTGTCTGCTGAGATCCCTCTATTGGTTTTGGGCTGAATGCACTGGGCTTTGCAAAGTGGTATGATGAGGAGCATGCTCCATCTCTTGCCTCTTGTCTTCAGCCTCTCTGGAGGGCTGTCTTTATATTTCCAGCTGGGCCTCAGTAGAGAAACTGGCTCTGGAGTGTAGGTGCTTGGAAAAGGTCTTTAAAGTTGTGAAGTGATGGAGGCTGTCACCTCTTTTTATACTGCCTGTGCTGCAACAGTTGAATAAGAAAGTACAGGAAATAAAAGGTAATCTTGATTAAGGCAGGTGAAAGCAGGTCTGGAGAGCTTAGTTTTTTTCCCCTACTTCTGCCGTTGAGTTCCTGTACAGTACTGCTCAATTCATTTAGCCCAAATATTTCACACTTGTTTACTAGTTCACATTTTCTCTGTTAGCTGCAGGGCAATGACGGAAGAAATGCTGAATTCTTCCCAGTGCTACACATACAAATGTGGACTACCCTTTGAATAAATTAAATGAAACTGGAAGTAGACCCCAGATGTTAGAGATTAGGTTTCTATTTTTTTAATATTAATCTTTCTGGGATGTAGTTTCCCATTTCGAAGATGGGATTAATAACAATATCTCCTGTTTACCTTGAAGATCCCTGAGATACTCTAGTGATGAACATTGAAAAGCCCATGAAAACATGCCTATTTCTGTCATCAAAGCAAAGCTCGAAAAATGGTGAGGTAAATGAGGCATGTAACTGACTCACTAAGTCAGCATTGTCCCCTCTGTGTTTTACAGAGGTAGAGGTCTCAGGGGAAGAATACTGGTCTGATCAGACGACCAAAGTAATGCATGTGCTCAAAGAAGATAATATGTATTTGCAGAGGCCAACCTAGATGATGGAATTTCTTAATTTCTGAGAAGATCTTGAGTATTTAGCAGTGAGTTTTTAAATGAGGCTTTTGGAGGCTAAAGGGGTGCATATAATCCTGTAACTTAACAACTGTGTTGGCATGACACCAAAAGCTAGCAGTGCAAAGTAAAAATGCAACTTGTTACTGCTACTACTTCCAAAACCTTTGCAGTGTGCTCCAAGGTAAAAATAGTAATTAAAACCAAGCCTAGTTTATAACAAAGCTTTTGAGCTCATAAGGATGAGACAACACTAATGAAAGGTAGGGAATAGAAGGGCTGGAGACCTACAAGCAGCCACCTCCAGCTCTTCTTTTAGCTCTGAGACATGTGGAGCTATGTCAGCAGGAAATGGTGGTGCAGCTGTAATTATGCTGCCAGCACTGCTATTACCATGTTTGTTTGCTTTTTGGGAATAGCTGGACTATACCAACAGCAGTATCTCCTAATGTAGATCTGACCTTAGGTCAAGTAAGTGCATGCATGGACCTTGATCCCCCTAAGATTTACTTGTGTGCTAATTTACATGATTTCAGCTGCTTGCATGCATAAAACAATGATGGCATAAGTGTAAGTAGTACCAATATCTCTGTATTGACATAGCTCAGGTACTAACAGTGCAAATAATCATGACATTATTGTATACTGCTATTTCAGAATAATTTGTGCTCAAACAAAAATCACAGAAAATTTGTAATTAAACTCAATTTCTAAGTAATGTTTTAATATTTAGTATTCTTGTTCTTTTGGGGCAAGAAGTTCAAGTGTCAGAGTGTAAATCTTAACGTTGAGATTGAATACTAAATAGAAAGTGGTTATATATGGTCAGAAGTGATGCTCGGTGATACAGGAATGGCCTTTTACAGCTTAATGTCCTAGAAAAAACAGGGTTCATAACTATTATAGCATTTTTATTTGGAAAAAGCCTTTTGTATATTTTCCCATTGAGATGTCCCTATTATATTTTAATAGAGATACTTGAAATGTATTAGTGCCTTATGAGCAGTGTCAGTGGCCCTTGCATTAGCATATATTGACCTCAGAACTGCACATGGAATCACTCATTTCTTGTAAGACCTGTGTGTCAGAAATATGACAGTCCTTTTAGACTGGAAACAAGATTCTTTCATGTGAGCTTGTGTGATACAACTTCTGTTTGTCTTCCTAGGAGTCAGACCTGACGTTTCGCTTGGCTAGTGGCCTTGTTATTTGGCAGCCTATGTGGGAACACAGGCAGCCTGAAGTTTCTGCCTTCAATGCCCTTGTAAAACCAATCAGGAACATCGTTACAGGTCTGTGACTTTGCTGTAGTAATGTGGCTCATGAGAGCTGAGAAACCTTTCCTTTGTCTGATGATGCTGTATGTTCTGTGGCCATCATATTTGAAGAGAATATGTTGATCCTGCAGTCAAACTTTTGAGAGTAGTTTAAGATTGTTCTCCCTCAGAGTCAACTGACATATGCATAAGAATTAAATAGGAAATGAGAGAGAAATCAGAAATAGGAAATGAGAAACTCTTCAGTAGAGTTATCGTTTCGTGTCAGCCTCATACCTTGTTTCACCATATCTTCCTTAGTTGCTAAGAAAGGCAAGGGCAGTATCTATTAGCAGCCTGACACAGATGAGGAGGGCCTTCCCAGACTGGCACTGGACAAAAACTAACAGTGAAGAGCGCACAGTTGGCCCTGTAGGTTCTCCTCTTGTCTAGAATGTGAATTTCACCATTTTATGAAATTAAACAAGGCAGTTTCAAGAAGCTCCAAAGAAGGCTTAGGTTGTGAATTCGTTATAGAAGGGGTTGCTTTTTCTTCGTACTTCAGCTCTAATGAGACTAGAGTTGGATGCTTAGACTTCTAAGCCTTTGTGTCTGGCCTAGTTCTGAAAACCCCTTTTTGCTTTTAAGCTTTTTGTACCATAGTTTTGCATAGTTCCTACAAGGTAGTGAATTGAAATTGAAACCTAGTGAATTGCTAGGTTTATCACTCTAGCATTGCTTGCTTGTTCTCAAAAGCAGGGAGCTGGAATTTTCACAGTAGTTTGCCAAATCAGATTTTTCTGGTGGCAAGTCATTTTAGATGACATATTTTGTTCTGAAGGCTTCGTAGATCTCTGGGACAGTCCAGAATTGGAAAAGAATCAAGTCTTTCAGATGATTTAAGCCCAATTTGGTATCTAGCTGTTCCTCCCTCTGCTTCAATTTCTGGAATTCAAAAAATAGGATTTCAGCCCTGGAAAGCTTTCTTTGACTGTTGGTATTCTTTTCCATAGGTCTACAGCGTGGTCAGTAAATCCCTAAGAATAATTTCAGGCATAAAATTAAATGAAAATACTCTTATGTTTTGAAAATGTTTTCAGCAGAACAAAAATAGAAACGGGAACAAAGTTCTTTGTATTAAAGATGATTTTGTTTCAAATTGGGTCAAAAAAGTTTCATTTACTTAAATTTTCCTTCAAACAACAAATGAAAATATTCTACTGGAGAAGATTTGAATTGTTTTGTTTGCAGTCAGTCTGATACTGAGTCACTTCTGAACAGCTTGAGATGTGACAGGATTTCAAGGATTGTCATCCTGGACTTTGTGATGCCCTTGTTCTGCTGGAGTATCACTGATCAGACGTTCTCCATGCCATTTATGTTTCTCCTGTGGTGAAGGCATTTGTCAAATTGGAAGTCACAATACATTCTGAGAGATGTAACCTAGAAAAGTAGTGAAATATATGTAAAAATAACAGGAGAAAGAGCTCTAAAATAAAAGGCACTAGCATGCATAGGAAAACACAATTTGTTGCCAAATGGATTTAGGATAAAATTTGTATTCAAATTTAATTTAAAGAAAATAGAGATTTTCAGCAGACAAGGTGGTGACAACGAACTGAAAGGATTGTGCAAATATTAAACCAGTTCTTTATATGGCTGTGACTAATGCCTAGGAAGCCAGGAGCGGAAAGATGCTGCTTTGGGTTTGGTTTTGTTTTCTTGTTTATCCTTTCAGTGGTATGTTTTAACATTAGAGGTGATTCCTGAAATGTCCTCCTTTGCCTCCTTTTCTCAGCTAAGAGAAGTTCTCCCACCAACAATCAGAGCGTGACCTGCGAATCCCCTAATCTGGACAGTGGACATACTGAGGTAAATTTTATGCTGAGGTTAGACAAGCTTGAATAAGGAGCTGAGGGAGGGGGAAATTAATATTGAAACGGCACTTGGAGTTGCCATCTTAAAGTATTGTGTCTTCAGACATTAACAGTTCTTCACAGTTCTGAATGCTCCCGACCCTGTCTGCAGTGCAACCAACGGGTATGGGGTATACTTCTCAGGATCTCCTTGGCCTTATTATCTTATGTGTTTTCTTGGGCAAGAGCCCTTTCTTACCCTGTGCCTGTACAATGCCTAGTACTGACAAGCCCCAGGCTTGATCAGTCTCTCCCTGGTATTACCGTAGTGTTATGGTAAAAGTAATAGCCATGTCTAAGTACAAATTGCAGTAAGAAAATTAATATGGAAGAGATAAATATATTTGTATATCTATTTCCTTTTATTAAAACTATCCAAAGGGACTGCAGGTGGTTTGTGAGACAACCCAGCCAGATTCTGTACCTCCAAAGGCTACTTTTTCAGCATGTCATCGTGGAAACTCCTTGGATGGAAGCGTATCCTCTCAAACCTCTCAGGAGAGAGGTACTACACATCCCAGGTACAAATCCCTTCAGAGGAAAGTTAGGCTGGTATGACTCAATGGTGGAGGTCACAAAAGTCCTTTGTCTTGAATCAGCTGTTTTCTGTACATACAAAGGGTGTTTATGTCAGTTCAGCAAATCTCAGTTCTGGGTGATGGACAAGGTGGTGGCACGTGATATTCAATGTCACTTTCATTGGAGAAATCTCTAGCTGGTCAGTTGGGACAGTTTCTTTGATCTTTTCTAGTATCAAAGACACTAACATATAAAGTGCTGGTTCAACTCTCCTTTGGAGCCTGGATTCAGTCTCAGGTAACTGGTATAATTTCTGGCTTCCTTCTGGTCAAGTTTCCTTTAGCAAAGGAGTTTTGCAAGTCTCTCCATTGCCCTTATTATGCCTTCTCTGCATCCTGCTGTTTAGCTTGCTTTAGACTACTGGCCCAAAGGAACAGACTAATGAAGATTTGCAGCCATGCATGCTTCGTCCCAGCCTGCTCTGCATTGCCCAGGCAGTGCTTTTTCAGCATGGTGCTGATAAGTTAACATCTTTTAATCTAGATTTGTGCACAGAAAGACAGAACCAGATTTTCAGTAGCACTGGACTTTCTCTCAGTAGTGCCATAAAGTAAGTGAAGCTGATGAGTGTTTTCAGGGGGTGGGCAGGAAGGGAAGCCTAGCTGTATTTTTAGGTCCTTATGGATTTGGGAGTGTCATTTAAACCTCTCCTGAAAATTTTGATCCAGTTGTTTATCTCTTTAGGGAGATGTCATATCCAAAGCACTGCAGTGTTTTATGAAATTGCTTCATTACCATGACAGAAGAAATGTGGGATGGAGTGGGTTTCTGGATATAATTGAGGAAAGGCTCTGATTTCTCAGAAAGGGCTTTGGTACACCCTTTAATACTCTAATCCCATCAGAAGGCTTCCCTAAGGATTTTGTATCAAGGCTTCTGTTACTTCTGGGTCTTTATTTAATTTGTATTAATGTGAGCCAGTAAAACTGAAGTTGGGGACAGAACTGCCTTTCTGTGTATGAACACTAGTGCTCAGAGTGCACAGCCATAAAAAATATAAGCAGCCTTTTAAGAAGACAGAATCAGGTGATCGATTTGTCAGGCTGGTTCTGGTGGTTGCTATGGGGATGAAGCTTCAGACAGGCTTTGAAGAGAGCATCATTATGCCTCCTCATTTGCAGGACTCATTGATCAGTTAAAACTGTACAGGGAGCTTTGGTTGCCAGGCAACAGACAACTGGGGAACAAATGTTGTTTACTCTGCTTACCAACAGCCGCAGTATTCCTTTGTCCTTGGCCTGGGTTGAAGGAAGGCTGCCTTTCTACGATCCCTGCAGTCACAGGCTGATCATATGAACACTGCATTTCCTTCTAAATGAAGTAGAGAGTTTAATTTGTGGTTCCTCAGACACTTCCTGAGCAAATGGCATCTTCCTCTGATCCTGGCTGATTATCCCTCCTCCACTCAGTGAAATTCTCCATTTACAGATGATGTAGTTTAACACTGAAGCGAATAAAGCCACAGCCCTTTATCCAGTTGCTGCCTTGAGCACACTGTCTGGGAACTAGACTTTACAGGAAGGACTTCTGAGATAAATATTTCATAAGGACAATATGCCTTGCTCCAAGCTGTGTGGTGCCTCAGGTTTTCCTGTGCTGCTGACAGGGGAGCATGAAAGACTGTTTAGATTCAGACACTGATCTGAGTCCTGCAAAGTGACCGAGAGCAATGCATCTTCCTCTACAATTGCCTGAGGTGATAGCCTTTATTTCCTTTGCTGGGATGCTTTGAGTATCCCAGGTATCCGTACGTTTTTTTACAGATCTCATCTGTGTGACACAATCTTGACTGTTACAAAACCAGCCTTCACATTAGGTTTATGGGGAAAACTTAATAGCATATATCCATCTATCATGGTTTTCTTCTTGCTGTTTCAGTTTTTCAGGGTTTTGTAATAGCTCATCTTAAAGTCGTCAAACTTGTAACATTTTTGCCTTGAACACTCTGGGGGGAGAAGCTTTGAATCTATAGATTGCAGGTAGTGACATATGCTGACACAGGCAGGCAGGTCTGCGTTCTCCAAGCCCTTCAATATTGGCCTGTGTGGCTGGCAGCAAACGAGCTCCTGCAGGTTGGAGTTCTAGATGCCTGCATTGTTCCAAGCACAGGGTTGCCACCTGCCCCCTCTTTCCAAACATGTAGTATGGAGCTGAGTTCATGTGATTCCAAGTGGTGTCAAAGTTCACAGGCACTTTATTCTTTGCCAGTTCTGTGTCTGCCTTGGATGCACAGGACAGCTTTGTGGCACTAGGCAGTCATCCAGCAAAGCACTTCAAGCATACCTTTCACTGTAGGCTCTTAGAGGTTCCACTGGTCAGTATTGCTGCTTGTTCCTCAATGCTCTGCTGGTCTGTGGCCTTGGATGCCTCTGTTCGGAATGTGAAATGGAGGCCTCCTGCCAATGCTGTCTGCATGTTGTGTAACAAGAGTTGAGAGTAAAAATGGCTTTTAAAAAAACATAAATACCTGATGTTCTTGTGACGATTCCCAAATGCCTGAGAATACAAGTCATGGAAGTGCTGTTCACTTTTATAGATCCGAAAATCACAGAAGTATTCAGCTCAGTGTGTTTCTAACACACTGAGTGGAAACATCTAAAATGGGTACTTTGGCAGGCAAAAAAACCAGACAAATCTCCAGATTTCTTGCCCTACCCCCAACATTTCGCACCTTTTGCCATGTGATTCTCATTCCCTCCAACTCTCTTTCACTGCTGCGTTTCTGACAGATTGTCTTTTAACAGCTAGTGACTGTGCAGAGGGTAGGTCAGGCCAGTTGTACTCTGCTGGCTGGGAGAGAAATGGTATCAAAAATAAGTAGTAAAAAAGTTGGGACATTTCAGTGCGGTAAGGTTGGCTCTGGATACAGGCATGATTTTGGTCAGAGCCTTGGGCACCGTGGTCTAGGGTGAGGTGTCTCTGCCCGTGACAGGGGGTTGGAACTAGATGATTTTAAGGTCCTTTCCAACCCAAACTATTCTCTGATTCCTTTAAAATCTGAAATCTCTGGAGTCTCATTTCTGAGGCTTACTACAGATATCTTGCTTTTGCATGCACTAACTTCTACAATACTTAGGAAATTCCATACTAAAATCCATCAGGAAATGACACCACCTGAAAGGCAGAAAAATAATAATGAAGGCTAAAAATGTTCCTTTTCTCCAGCACACCCTGGCAAAAGAGTGTACGTAACAGTTTACTTGTATAAGAATCAATTTAATTAGCTTAAAGGGTTAACTAATTTAGCTGCCCTGTCTGGTCCTTCTTAAGTAAGGCCTGATTTGTACAAACATAAACCATTCCTAAACATATATTATTGGTATCTGAACAGCAGAAGCTCAAGGGTTGTCTGTTTCCAGCTGAACAAATGACTCAGCGCAAGTGCTGCAGGCCTGCCTTCACACCACAGTTTAAGAAAGCAAACCTAGTCAAGGAAACACTTAAGAAATCATGCACTTGGGTCCTCTAGGGAGCTGAAAGCTAAATACCCACTTATGTGTCTTCAGTAATGGTTTCCTCAGTCAGGGCCTTAGTCCCAAAGGGTCAGTATCAAATGTCCTTACAAGTTCAAGCAGGCACAGCTGTGTGCACATCCTGGTGATTTCTGCAGAGAGTGGCTTACAGCTTTTGATGGGTGCTTAAATTTTAGGCCTTTTAGTTGAGCTCTTGGGTCTTCAAGGGTGGACCAGCTTGAATGCTAGGACAGAACTGGTTTCCAGCTGTCCAAGAAAACTTTGTGGTATCAAGCATGATCCCTTGAGGAGCAGCTGAACATGCAAACCTGACAGATCATTATTGAGTGGCTCTTTATTCAGAGAGCTGAGGAACCTGATGACTAACATTTCTACTCTTACTTTTTGGAACAGGGTGTCCTTGGTGATCCCACCATGCCAGAAGTCCCGCTATGCCACATACTTCGATGTAGCAGTGCTGCGCTGCCTGCTGCAGCCGCATTGGTCTGAGGAAGGCACACAGTGGTCACTAATGTACTACCTCCAGAGGCTGAGGCATATGCTGCAGGAAAAGCCAGAGAAACCACCTGAGCCAGAGATCACCCCCTTACCAAGACCTCGCAGCAGCTCCATGGTGGCTGCTGCACCCTCTCTGGTGAATACCCACAAAACTCAGGTAAGCAGTTGCCATCAATAAGAAAATAAGAACTGTTGTGGTGATGCTGGGAAGTGATGGCTGGAAAACTAGTGAAAAGCACAGCTTTGGTGTTGGTTAAACTGCCCAGAGATCAGATATGTGCATCAGTTCAGAGGGAGACCCTGAGAACAATGAGATGTTTGAAGGCAGAATGTGGTGGTGCAGAGAGTCAGAGCTGGTGCCTGCTGAAAGTTCAAGGGTTGATTTGGGATGATCAGTCTGAGATGAATTACGATAACGTTAGTTTTTAATGTGAGAATGTACTAATGTAGTTGTCAGAAGAAATCAGATTGCCTTTGTGTTACAGTGTAAAGCATAGGACTCACTGAGTGTAACTCCTTGAAAGAGGGAAAAAGAGTCAGAGTTGGTGCAGCACTGAACATTTCAGGCAAACATCCAGGTTAAAATACTGGAGTAGACTTCGCAAGCAGTGGCAATGAGGAAAAGCCTTCCACATTGTTGTCTTTTTCTACTGTTGTTCTTACTGCATAGCTTTTACCTCTGTATTCACCAACAAAACCTCTGTGGACAAACTGTCCTAATAGGTGTCAAGACTTGCTCTCTTTTCTGGTGGAAAAGGACCCCCAGGCTCCTGACCTTGGTACAGTAAAGATCTTCATGTTAGAGCTTAAATGTTTTCTTGGTTTGTGTAGCTCCCTTGTGTATTCCAGAGATAAAAAGGGGATGCTGCTGCAGTTCATTTAATCTCCTTGTTGATTTGTGCTACTTTTAGGTTGTGTACTTTTCTGCTATCATGTGGGCTTTTAAGAGCAAATTCTGATTTAGTGAATTGCTGGAACTGCCTAACAGAATTTAATACAGATGCTATTTTTGCAATTCACTTTTATGCCACACCTCAAGTAAAAGGCTGTACCTTCTGTTAATATTACTGTCAAATGTCTATCTTGAGTCAGAACTCTCAGCATTTTTGGTGTTTTTTTCTTAAAATCCTTGCTTTCGATATTGTAGAGCTCTGGCAGTTTTTGAGATGTCATTTTGTAAGGGAGAAGGGTGAAATATCTGTTCTCCTGTATAGCCCAGGTGTTTGTAAGCCAGAAGACAAGCATAAGCAATGTAAATATCAGTAAAGTTTTTTTTAAATCTATGGGGTTTTTAGGCATTCTTATGATTTTTACGGAGGGCTGGTGGTAACTTGTTGTTTTAAGGGCTTAGCAGCAGCAGTATTGTTTAAACTATGTTATAGTTTAGTGTCATTTCTATAAACCGGTGCCCATTTCAGCCCTGTAAAAGCTTGACTTACCTCCATGAATTCTAGGTGATATGAAATACTCTTCAGTCCTTATGTACATTTGCATGGAGATTTTATAGGATTGCTGTGCATGTACAGAAAAATCTTCCTTAATATCATGCTCTGGAGGGAGTATTGGAAGATATTGCTCTTGATGTGATTCACTGTTTCCATGCATCTACTGTCCTTTTGCCCTTGCTCGGAGGAACCCAAATTCAGTTACTGGTGCAAAAGTGCAGTGGTTCTCAGCACAGTGGCAGCATGAATGGAGTTGTTTTCCATAGGCACTGTTTGCAGTAGTTCTGATTCTTCTGTATACACTGTGAAATGCTTCCCTCCTTTCTCACACTTGGCTGTTTCTTGTTTCTCTAGGCTGTTTCTCTTGCAAAAGATTCCTTTACTTAGTTGCTGTTCACTAACCTTCTGTTAAAGCCATTTCGCAATTCCACTGGGTACTTTGTAGCTGTTAACTTGAGGATTGTGTCCAGGGCATTCTTCCCTCCTGGGCTAGGTTTGATTGCTTTTGGTAACCTCTGTGTCAGTCCTGTGTATTTTTACTGTACTTCATCAAATTGGAATTCTGTTTAAAAGAGTTTCCAACTTGTTATGCAGAACAGCTGTGATGGAGGAGTTGAAATACTCTTCTGTGTAGCTAAAGCTCATGCCCTGCTGCCTTACAACTCTGAGGACTGAAATCTGTGCGATACATAGAGACACCGAGGCTGTCTTTCATCCCAGCCAGTTGTAGGGACTTGGCTGCTGTTGTCAAGTTCAGAGTCTCTCCACTCAAGCTTCTTTGCTTGTCAGAGGCAAGAATGCCACCTTCAGCGGGTTAAGATTTGTAATTTCTTTCTAAGTATATGTAACAATATACTTAAAACCTGCTTTTTCTGTCTAGATTTTAAATTCCTAACACAGTCATCATTTCTGCTCAAAGGTTGATTGATGACTTTTCAGAAATACCAGCACTCTGTGTTTCAGCTGGCTAGATTCATAGTAGCAGGCAAAAGCTGATTTGAGACAAAACCAGCTGCCTGCAAATCACATCAGGGACTGGTAGATTTTTCTGGTAAATTGACATTTTTTTTATTGTCCTGCAGTTTATCAGGGTAGCTTCCTTCATCTCCCGAAGTCTCAGCAAAACTCTCACATTTGTTCCTGGTTTCTGTGTGCCTGACATCACATTTCATATATGGGCTAAAGAAGTTGGGACTGTGAGGACATGGGTATTGCCTAGTAAACTAGCAGCAAAGAATGCCAGCACTCCTTGTTGCATAGGAAAAGGAGTACTGGATGGAGTGTGAATGAAATAAATGCTAGCTTTCTCTAGAAAGCTACATTAGTCTAAATATATTTCAGACCTGGCAGCATATGCTAAAGGAAGTCTGCATTACACCTGTGCACAGTGAATTCAGTATAAGGAATTCAGAATAAGTATATAGGAAGTGAGACCTTCAGAGGCTCACAAACCTCGGCACTAACATTGCAGGGGCAAAGAGCCAAAGCTTAAATTAAGCATAAGACCAATGCAGATGTAATGCTTGCTGCAATGCTAGTATCAAGCCAAGAGTCTCAAGTGTAATAGCTTGAGAGTTGAGAGATATACTAATGAGCTGGTAGCCATACAGTCATGCAGAAGAAAGGCAAACCAAAATAGAAACAGCAAAATCTAGAGTAGCAGCCCCCAAACTATTGTGGTTTTTTACCCATCTTATGCATAATTGCCACATAGTCCCCTCCACAAAATAGCCACTTTTGTAATCTGTCTTCAACAGGAATCCTAGTTTGATTCATTGAAGTACATCACAGACCACGCTGCAGTTTTAAGGTGATTCTGTAATTTGCTTTTCTAGTGTTTGCTTGATACCTACCCTAAGCAAGATTTCAGAACTGTGTCTGGGTCTCCCTGTGTGTTTGTATAGCTTCTAATCCAGTAGGTGCTGATCCTTACTCTGTCCTTTTGGTGGCTGTAAGCACCTCATAAAACACTGATTTAGAAACTAATGGACAAAGATAATGAATCTGAAATAAATCCATATGATGAGTTCTCTGGCTGTCTTCAGCCAGAAAAGGCCAGATAACTTTAAAAGCTAAGTAAACCATATAGGGTACTTGCTGGACTCACTGTTGAGAGCACCTAGGGTTAAATCCTGATTTGCTGTCTATAGGATTTATATGAGCCCTCCCCTGAATCTTTAGGGGTAAATGAAAACGGTTTAAAAACATATCATGACAAACAATGGTGAAGAGGAATCTTTCTGTTGTGTGTATTCTTTATTCTTGTGTTGATAAAATTAATAGAAAGGATTCAAGGGTAGGCTTTGATTAGTCTCAAAAGTCTCTGAAGAATGTATGGTCCCCAGTAGCCCAATGCTGCAAACACCATAGCTGGTGCTTAAGACTTCAGTGGCAAAGACTGTCATTGGCTTATGCTGGACCTTCATACGCTTCATACTGCAGAGCTGGCTGGCTGGCTCTGCAGGATGCAGTATGGCTATGCAGAATCTAAACCTCCTATACCATAGAAGCCCCTTCATCTGTTGTTGGCATCTGGCTATCTCTGGATTGGCAGCAAAAAGGTATTTTAACTTGTCCGAGTTGTTTAGCTGAACATTTCTGATGGAGGAGCAAGGAAAAGGAGCATCTCCATTGTAAACAAGCTGGTATTTAGGCAGAAGAAAAGTACCCGGAGGGAGTTTGGTCAGGTCAGCTGTACAAACATCTCATGAAGAGTGGCGTCAGATCTTTAATGAGAACAGATGGCCAGGAGCTGAGCTTATGCCACCTTTTGTAGCAAAGCCTTTCTTTACAGTAGGCAGCTGTAACGCGTTTTCCTCAGTGCAGAAGGGGAGTAGAGTGCCCTCTACTGAAACTGGAGTAAATCAGTCTCAAGGTTTTCACTGCCGTGAGACGTTCACTGCTATAGCTGGGGAGTATGATAAGAACTATAATGGACAGATCTTGGAGCACTGTTATTACAAGAGAAGGATGTTACTGATGTGAAATTTTTAGGTTTCTGTAGTGAGTAAACAGATTTTTTACAAATCCAGTCTATTGAAGTAAGTGCTACTTACTGCACTTCAGGTCCAGAATGCATGCTTTAAGGCATATGTTATTAAGGGCATATTCTCTTAGATCTCATACGAAGTGCTTCAAAAAGGGTAGCCGTTGTGATTGCTCATAAATATAAATCAAGGCTTCAAGATGATCATCAGCTACCCAGAGTCATACCTGGGATCAGAATCGGAGTAGAACACCATCTTCCGTGGCTCTAGACCACACTGGCAGCAACACCTGAGGCTTTCTGTGGCGGCACAACTTGCTGTTCTTTATTAATGCACTTACAGAAATGTTACTCAAGGTCAATAATTCCAGGAGTTTCTAAATTTAGTTTGCCCATTTGTTTTTCTGTAAATATGTCCATGGTGTCTTCTGTAATGATTGAAGATCCTTTTCCTTTACAGAGCTTCTGTGAAAGCTCTTGGAAGTAGCCTTGTTTTTAAAGCCGGTTGTCCTCTATTTCTCCGTGTGCTTACTGTCTTCTTTTGGGAGCTGCAGGATCTTACAATGAAATGCAATGAGGAAGAAAAATCACTGAGTGCAGAGGCATTTTCCAAGGTTTCAATGACCAACTTGCGCAGACCAGCAGTTCCAGATCTCTCCACAGACCTGGGGATGAACATCTTCAAAAAGGTTAGTAGAAGAAAATTGTACTTCAGTGTACCTATGATTCAGCACCTCAGTGGCCTGCTGAGTAGCAGCTGAAGGTCTGCTTGGGCTATGTATTTATGCCATGTGTAAGATTAACATCTCTTTCAATTGGAAGTGATTCTGTGTGTTACTGCATCAGTTTTTATGTGCACATTCCAAACACAGTGCTGAAATCTTTATTCAAATAACTGTCCTGCTGAAACTGCATGAGGGGAGGGGACCTAAGCACTGCTGATTTTTAAGTGCTGGTGCTGACTATAGTTCTGGCTGATTCAGTGAGTTCTTCCAGTGTTTTTACTTCATGAAGCTGTGAGTTTGCAGCCATCCAGGATAGTTAGCAGTTTTGTGGATTCTACGAATCCAGCTCATGGTCTGAGAATGTCATAAAGTTATACAAGGGCATCCATCCCAGTGTAGGGAAAGACTGAGTTCCTTTAAATGCTTACGTGGTTCCAGAGTGCAGATAGCAGCCATCAGGGTTAAATGTCCCAAATAAAAAGTTTAGAGTAGAAAGTTATACCTGGGCCACACGTTTGTATTATCCTTTTCCCTCAAATGGTAGCTTGCCATGCCTCAAAGCCTTTACCTGCTCTCATATCTTCTCTTCTTCCTGCAGTTCAAGAGCCGCAAGGAGGACAGAGAGCGTGAGCGCAAAGGGTCAATTCCTTTCCACCATACTGGGAAGAAGAGGCAGCGAAGGATGGGGGTACCCTTCCTCCTCCACGAGGACCATTTGGATGTCTCACCCACTCGCAGCACTTTCTCCTTTGGCAGTTTCTCTGGAATTGGAGAGGACCGGCGTGGCATTGAGAGAGGAGGGTGGCAAACCACCATATTAGGTGAGATGTTGTTATCTCTACCTCAGGTTCTGTCATTCCTATCCTGAACATTCAGAAAACACCAGAGGCTCTCTTTTTCTTCCTCCATTCTATTGCTGTCTTTTGTGTTCTGTTACATACCTGTCTGTAGAAGTGGCAACTCTACCGAGAGCAGACCTGGAAGGACTTCCATTTTAGTTCACTTTCCCTCTGAAAACTACCATCCATAATGGAACAATAGCTATTGTAGCAACCTGTAGTGATATCTATACCACTTGAATACACTTCCTGAGTGGTAGCAACCGTTGTGCAACTGCAGCTTAAAATAGATTCAAGGAATGATTGCCTCCTCTTCTTTTAAAGAGAAATCTCTGGAGGGGCAACAATATGGTCATTATGAGTATGGCAAAAAGATATTCAGTCCTCCTCAAGTGAATGTTGGATACAATATAAATAGGGTCTTGTCTTATATAGTGAGGATTGCAATTTTTTGATATTACAGAGGTACTATGTTTAAATGTAAATATTGTCTCCCTCAAGCTTCCAAGTTCTCTGAACAGTGTTTAGGCTTTGTTTCTGTTTCACAAACTTATTCCTAATGTCATAGATTTTCATCCTGACATCCTCTCTTGGAGAAGATAGGCAGCAAAATGATTGTCTAAGACCATGCCAGAGCCTTCTTATTTTCACTGGCTTAGATGGCATCATTTTGGTAAGGTCTCAATTGTAAACATCTTTGGGACGCCAGACAATGGGCTTAGCCAAGTGAAGCCTTAAATATTTGTGTGTATACCTAGAGATTTGTACAAGCATAAAAAATCTAGTATCCAAATCCTCCTTTCTGTATGTTCAGTAGCTCAAGAAATCTGTTAGATTTTGATCTCAGGGGCTCCAGATTCTTGTTCTGGCTTAACTTACAGTTCCTTCTTTCTGATATCTCAGTGAAATCATGTATTTCTGATTCAATTGTCCATAGATCCTGCCTACTTCAGGTAGTCCCTCTCTTTCAATAGGTTCTTTTGATTTGTAATTTATTGTTTTCCCTTGCTTTAGCACTCCCCATCCTAATATACCTATTTCTTTTGGATACGAAGAAGCCAAATTCCTATAACCAGCCCCAAAGGGTGGAATCTTTCAATGCTGACAAATCTTACTTTAGTGCTGGTGGGTGACAATGTAGGTGTCGGCTAAAATCAGTGTGCTGAGGGGAAGAGCCTTGCAAAGCGTTTGTACATTCAGTCTTTATGTCAGTGAGCCCTTGTGAGGTACCCCACTATAATGTTTGATTCTGCTTCACAGGGTCCCGAAAGGCCTTCCCTTCTGCAGACTCCAGTCCTTCAATTTCTGACCTCAGCTACCTCCAGGCACCTTAGATGAGTAAACTAAATACCCATTTCTTGCCTTCACCCTAGGAAAGTTTACCAGACGGGGGAGCTCTGACACAGCAACGGAGATGGAGAGCCTGAGCGCCCGGCATTCGCACTCCCATCACACATTGGTCTCTGATCTGCCGGACCACTCGAATGGCCATGGAGAAAACACAGTCAAAGAAGGTACACTTAACATACCAGGAAAAAAACGTTTCACTGAAATATCAACTTTAAGAAGCTGAGGAAGGGTTACTGCTTCCTTTTCTGAGTATATGACTAAGTGTTATTTCCTTCCCCCGCCCCCTGCATCTCCTGAGAGGGTTTTTTATTCTGTGTAGGAAAACGTTCCAAACCTTTCAGGTTGATCTGGTGCAGTTAGTACAAAAAAAAAAAACAAACCTTGGCAGCCATCAGCAGAGAGGAGGCAGGGTTTGTTTTTTTTTTATCACCTTACCACAACAGCACACAAGTTTGGCAGAAACTTGGTATTGCTAATTTTAGTGGCTTCTTAGGGAATCTGCTGAGATTTAATGCCCCTTTGCAGTCTACAGCTGCTGGATTGTGCTGAGAATATTCTTATTTCTCCCAGTTCATGGCTTTGAAGCCAAGATAGAAGCCCGGCTTTGAAATTCACTTGAAGTCTCCCTGAGGCTTATCTGTCTTGGAGGCCTCTGCAGAGATAGCAATGCCAGTATGGTCATGATGGGAGACAGGATGCATGATAAAGAGGGTTCCCTGTGCTCTCTCCGCCTGGCTGAACACAGTGAATTAAGAGATAGTGGGCAGTGACAAGAAAATTCTGCACTTGTATCACAATAACCCCATGCAATGCTCCAAGCCTGGGGAAGAGTGGCTGGAAAGCTGCCCAGTAGAAAAGAAGTTGGGGTGTTGGTAGCCAGCTGGTTTGAATAGGGGCCAGCAGTGCGCCCAGGTGGCCAAGAAGGCAAATAGCATCCTGGCTTGTAAACAATCACAGCCCCAGTTATCTATCCATTTCATTATCCTAGAGATGAAAATTTACTGGTAGCCATTTTCCTCCCTACAGTGCGGTCCCAGATCTCCACCATCACTGTGGCAACTTTCAACACTACCTTGGCCTCATTCAATGTGGGCTATGCTGATTTCTTCAGTGAGCACATGAGGAAGCTTTGCAACCAGGTGCCCATCCCTGAGATGCCCCATGAGCCACTTGCATGTGCCAACCTCCCCCGGAGCTTGACAGATTCCTGCATCAATTACAGTTGCTTGGAGGATACGGATCACATTGATGGAACCAACAACTTTGTCCACAAGAACGGCATGCTGGATCTCTCGGTAATTGGCAAGGAATGAGGAAAGCCAGGTCCCTCTTCTGTCAATGTAGCTGTACCATTGAGATCAGGGGTTTGATGGGCTTTTCCTCCACCTCTTTATATGACTTCTCTCAGCAGTACATAAAGGTCAGTCAGATACATTTGTGCATATCATAAAAGTCGCCTCTGAGATACTGCAACTCCTGTTACTCCTTGCAAGGAGCGCATGTGCATGTGGAATGCACACATCAGATCTCAAGTGATATTATGTAATGACTGTGTTCCTGGTGCATGCACCAAGTTCCCTGCAAACCAGTATAAAACTGAATAGCACCTTTCTCCTAATGGCACCTTAAAACTCACCTTTTCTGCTTTCCCCTTAATGACTTGACAGCTCCTAGTGCACTGAAGCAGTGTTCGCAGGCTCACAGATGCCATCTCTTTCCTGCCTGACTGTGCCCAGCCTGTGTTTTCTTGTCTTACACCTAGATTGTAGGCTTGAGGGATTGAGGGTTGTATGTACTTTGTTCTGAGTTTGTATTGTGCCTGCTATAACAAGTCTCTGCTCTGCATAGGATTTCCAGGCACTAAATAGCACAAGGAAAGAAAATAAGTCAGACTTTAAATATGATGTTTGAATCTTCCAGGTGGTCCTGAAAGCTGTTTACTTGGTCCTGAACCATGACATCAGTTCCCGGGTTTGCGATGTGGCACTGAACATTGTGGAGTGCTTACTTCAGCTTGGTGTGGTGCCCTGTGTAGAGAAGGTTCGGAGGAAGAGTGAGAACAAAGAAAATGAGGCCCCTGAAAAGAGACCAAGTGATGGATCATTCCAGCTCAAAGGGGCTGCTTCTGGTGGTTCAGCTTGTGGTTTTGGAGCTCCCTCAGTTAGTGGAGCTGGAGACGGAGGAGAAGAAGGAGGTGGTGGAAGTGGTGGAGGTGGTGGAGGTGGAAGTGATGGAGGTGATGGAGGTGGTGGAGGAGGGCCATATGAGAAAAATGACAAAAACCAAGAAAAGGTTTGTCTTGCTGCCCTTCATACAGTTCCCAAATGTAGTGCTAATGTGCAAATGTGTCTGCTAAGATGGAGTATGCGTGTGTATGCAACTGCTCTTCTGGTTTCCCTCCTTGGTTTTGCTTTTGCACCCCAATGGCAAATTAATTTCTTTTACTCTGGTGCTCAGTTAGGGTTCCACAGAAGAAACCTGTTTGCGTATTCAAGCACTGTAACTAAAGCAAAGCAGCTGCCAAACGCACACTTTGTGAGCCCTGCATGGACATCTTCAGTATCTTGTCAGAGGGCCTGAAACCCTCTATCACAATGATTTTTTGGAGGGGTTATTATTAATAACTTATAAGGAAAACCAGAATCCAGTGTGTGAGCAGTTTCTTTTCTTTAATGGCCATGAATCATGAATTTTTCATTGTTGCTATGGGAATTGATCAAGAGATGCTGTTGCTGACCTCCAAAGTCATCGTTCATAGTAGCATAATACCTAAGACAATTTAAAAAGATGCTTGTTTTAATGCTCAAGAAAGCCAGTTCTC
>JASSUY010030706.1:0-27603 GCA_032466535.1 Forpus xanthops | reverse complement strand
TCAGGCAGAATTCGTTGAAGTAAGTGCTGAGTGGTATTTGTAGCAGTTTGCACAGGGCTTTGCATTCAAAGCATGGCTTTTTGTGGGGAGATGAAAGGGAGGGGGCTGGTCCCTAAGCTTGAAAAATAATTAGAGTAAACATTTCAAGAGTAACAACTTACTAATGGAGTGTCTGAGAGGGGAAATGTACAGCAGTATGTTGAAAGTAAAGTACTAACAAGTTAGTGGTTTTGCCGTGGTTTCACAGTCTTTCTCTCTGTGACTCTCAGGATGAAGGGCCATCTGTCAGCACCCATAGGCTGGCACTCACAATGCTCATCAAAATTGTGAAGTCCCTGGGTTGTGCCTATGGTTGTGGAGAAGGACATCGAGGGCTCTCCGGAGATCGCCTGAGACACCAGGTATTCCGGGAGAATGTAAGAGAATTAAAGCTCATTATAATGTCCCCCCCTGTATTTTTGACATCAGCTGCTGAGACTGCTGTCTGCCCCTCTGTAGCTTTCTCTGTATTGACAGTAAATGTACTGGTCTTTGACACAGCTCACAGACTATGTTGCAGCCCAGCTGTAGAAGATTTGCAGTTGTTGTTAGCTTCTAGCCCCTGGGGCTTCCTAGAGGGAACCTGAGGCCCAGAATGCTTCTCACCTGTCCAATGAATGGGTTGTCTGTGAAGAGACAAAAGGGAGCAAAATCCCCTGTGTGAGCTGGTATAAGTGTATTTTCGCACTGGCAAGTACCCCAACAGAGTATGCTGTTTATAAAAGGTTCAGTATCTTGGGTTGCATCTGAATCTAGAAGTCTGAAGTGTAGATATGTCCACCTTTCTCAATGGTGATTATGACTGGTTGCTGCTGGGCTGCTCCATCAGCTCCTGATAGTTGGAGTGCACTGTGCTTTCAGGCGTGCTACTGTGCTGCAAGGGATTAGAAGACCCATGCCCTATTTAAGAGCAGGTGGATGGTCACTGTTGATGCCTTAGATTTTTGGTTCTGCCCAAGTTGAAGCAGTGGAAAGCGCCCAGGATATAACCCAGATACCTAACTTCATCTTGAAGTTTGAGTCCCTGAGATCAGCACAATAACCTGTCAAATGGGAGCATTTCAAAGGCTTTCTTCAGCACACACCTCCTGCTTGCTTTCTGTATTTGCAGCAGGGAGCATTTTTGACAACTAGTGAGAATTTACAGTGGCATAGGTGGGAACTGAGTGCTCTTCCATGGCTTTGTTTAGCCTGAGCCATGCTGACAGAGCTATAATTTAGTTTGGGGATCTGAGCTAGGTGGCTCAGAGGTGGATTGGCTGCCTCTGCGTCATGCAGCATTCTTCTCTTAACTGGACTCCTGGGTACTGGGGAGACTGCAGCGGTAGTGTTAGTTCTGGACACAATGGGACAGATGTGGGTAAGAGAGTCCCAGTGGTAACAGTAAAAACGTTCTGCACAGAGCACTGGTTGAACACATAGCGTATTCATCAGAATGATGGCTTTTATGTTGTGTTGGAGATGAGCCAGCAAAACATTTAGGCCTATGCATAACATTAAGTATAAATGAATAGGTCTCTTGGAGCCAAGGTTCTTACCAGACTTACTGAATTGAGGTCTTTATCGGAAGAGATTTTCCTCCACGTCTAAGTCTGCTGTATCTTCTGTGCATTTGTCTGGCCAAACTGCTTTGCATGCACCATTTGTCTTGACTGTCACATGTTTGAATTTACTGGAAGTTTAAGCCCCCTATTGTAGGTAGCAAAGAGTTCATGTTTCCCATAAAGTTGATAATTTCAGATTCTGCAAGTGCAGCATGCATGGGGTCCCGGTAGGATGGATGTCTGTGATAAGAAGTTGACTTCTAATTAACAGCTTTTAATTAAAAAGCTCATTTTTTTTGCATTATATAAATTGGTCACTGGGTATATGTGCATCAAATAGGTTGGGTTGGAGCCAGAGGCTGAAAATGCCTGAAGCTAAGAACCTTTTCACCAAGGCAGTAAGTGTGACTGAGATGGGACAGTCCTATTTCATTCATATTCAGTGAGGTTTTACCCTGGGGTTTGAGAGAGGAGGATAGGCTTTGAGTCATAGCTGGCAGTGATTTCACCACTCCCTCCAAACAGTGGCACCCATACTGGTACACTGCCTATTGTTGGCTTCAGAGGTGAACCTGCCCTTTGTTACAGAACCCAAACCTGGCTCCTAGGAGAGTTAGTTTAGACAGCACAGCAGAGCACTGCCTAAGCAAGGGCATGAAATACCCTGCTCCTCTTAGCAAAATTCAAACATGTGCTTTGATGTGATGGATATCATTACAGGCTCAAAACTGCCTCACAAAGCTGTACAAACTGGATAAAATGCAGTTCCGGCAGACCATGAGGGACTATGTGAACAGGGATTCCCTCAATAATGTGGTGGATTTCCTGCATGCTTTACTGGGGTTCTGCATGGAGCCAGTCACTGACAGTAAGTACAGCTGGTATCAAAAGCTCTCACTTGAATATTCCTAAAATGTACCATCATAAAGAAGTCGTGCCCTTTTCCTTTAAAGAGAAAAAAAGTGAATAACTATGCCCAGAATTATGCAGTATCCTCAGCCAGAGTGGGTCAGAGGACTTGGATCTCTTCTGATTTGGCCCCTCAGTGATCTCGTATCATCCAATGCACCTGAAATTGAAGGCCTCTCTTTTTATTCATCCTGTTGTTCATGGCTTTTCAGTGGAAATATTTTCATTCAACAGTGCCTCATGCAGGAGGGTTTCTGCTTCATGACATGGCCAGGCAACAGTTGCAATGGCCTGTTTAATCCAGGGTTTATTCTGACTGGAGGTATTAAAACCCTCTGTGGTGTCTCAGGTGAGATGGTAAATAGCAAGAACAGATTGGATAAACACGAACATGGACATACAGATGCACATGCCTGCAGTTACAAGTGTGTGAGCATGTGTTTCTATATATATCTAGTTATGTTTTGGTTTTAGTTTTAGCTAGGAAAAAATATTCCAAGTGCTATTAGAATGACCAAACATTTTTGTTAACTATTGTTTAGTTAACAGTGGTTTGCAGAGTAGGAATAGCTCCTCTGAAGAGCATAGCGATTCTGACTGGTCTACTAGTCTATCTCTGATCCCAGGTGTTTCAAAGAAAGCATCAAAAATATTACAGAAGAGGCTTTTATAAAGATGTCCAAGGCCATTTCCCCAAGTATTCATCAAGTATTGATGGGCTTATGCTTTGAAACATGGCAGCTCATGCAGCTTTTGAAAGGCTTTTCTCTCACCTAATCATACTGAGATGGTTCTTATTATAAATGTGTAATTCTTCTTAGACTCTTTCTGAGAGCTTGGTCGTCTTGTGCCTCTTGCAAAACCAGCATTCCTGTAGTGCCGGAGACTTCATTTTCATGGGTGTTGTCACTTAGCAGCTTAATCAAACATCTCTTGTCCTTTAGAAGAGTAAATAGTAAAGCTAGAGCTATTCAAATTTTATGTCTTACTCTGTACATTCTCCAAATGAAATGTGGATAAAAGAAAGACAGAATGGTCCTGAGCATTTCAGTCCTTTTTCATACTCCAGTTTCTGGAAGATTTCATTTTTTCTCCTTTATTTTAACCTTCCCTTCTGCTTGATGTGGGATTGTGAGAACTGAGCATCAGATATTAGGTGGGGACTTGTCCATGTATCTGTGTCTATTTATGTGTGTCTTTAAGCCATCTTTTTAAAATAATTTCTAACAATGGGGCTTGCTTGTACTTGAATTTCACAGACAAAGCTGGATTTGGGAATAACTTCACCACAGTGGACAATAAGTCTACAGCTCAGAATGTAGAAGGTATTATCGTGAGTGCCATGTTCAAGTCGTTGATCACTCGCTGTGCATCCACTACACATGAACTGCACAGCCCAGAAAACCTGGTAAGTACTTGATTTCATGTTAACAAAGTTACTTTTTCACTTGAGTGTCAACAGTAGGGCTTTACAATGAAGAATTAGTTTAGATTGGCCAAATCCCTTCAGTGTAGCAAGCTATGCAGTCACAGTTGAAACATGATATAAATGTGATGCCCTTCTTATATTCCTACCTTGGAACCTGGAAGCTTAACCAGGGTCAAAGTTGTGCCCTCTGAATTGCATTTGTCTCTCTGTTCAAGCAGCTTCTGTTTTGTGTTTTTTTTCCAAAGGGTACTATTAGTACCATAGTTTGAAGCAAGGGATTAATGAACAAGACCACAGCCAGCATAAATCAACTTTTAGCAAAGTTAAAGCCAGTTTATGTGTTTAAGGACCTGCCTGTGGCAGAGCATGTGAGTTACTGAACAGCTGTTTGGTACATCTGCCCAAGGTTTAGACAAACAGTCAATTTACCAGTTCTCTGGAGAAAACTAAAGTGCTGCTGCTTGCTGCCTATGTGTTGTCTTCCCAGAGCAATCAATAGACTAGATGGTGTGAGCTCTCTTCTTCCCAACTGGTGCAGAATCTAGCAGCTAATTTCAAAACACCTGCTTTATTATCAGAAATCAGGATTCCTTATGGAAGAAACCAAGAAGCTCTCTTGAGGTGCTCTGTAGAGGCACTGAAGCCCAGCTAAAGGGACAGCTCCATAAAGGGAAGGGAGAGGAAGAAGGAAAACAGTAACATTTTAAACCAGCAGGATGATTTACTTATGTCCAAGTCTTCTTTTGCTGTGGCTATTCCGCCTTTGGAATGTTTTTCGGCAGAGATGTGGTGGAATGCAGAAAAATGTATTATTTCTGGATCTAGATTTGTAAATTTTCCATAAAAAATCGTATATCTTTCTGGACCCTGTTTCAGTTAGTGTGTACCTTTAAGAATAGCACCATCATTTGTACCTGTATAGAGGATATGGTACACAGAATATGTATGAGGATTTCCTGTTGTGTCAGTCTTTAAAGTCAGTCTTGTGTTACATACCTTATGAAAAAGAGCCTTAATCAGTACACAGATGTAATTATATGTTTGCTTGTGTGTGTGTGTGTGTGTGTGTGTGTGTGTGTGTGTGTTGTTGAAAGCTGGCTGTGCAGTTCCTAGCTGGAAATTTTTTGCAATAACCCAAGATCTTTGAGGAGAGTTTACAGATCAAAAATCAGGACCTGTAAAACTGTTCCCTCCTTCTCCTTGCCCTCAGATATAGAGGTGATTTGTCACATCACGGATGTGCATGAATGTTGAGAGCTAAAACCAACCTTGAGTGTATGAGTAGGTTGGGGAATGAATGAGTCATTCCTCTTTTTCCCATGATGTAAAGCTCTAAAATAATTTAGAAAAATCCCAAGACGCCCACTGGTTTTGGAACAAAACATGCAATTTTTTGCACTCTACTGCCCTTTCCTCACCTTTTTCATGTCTTTTAAGATTTTGGGGCTAGATGAATGGGATAAACCAGGCTTTAAGTCATCTTTGCAGCTCTCTCATCTTGCAGCTGTTTTAGCCTCTGATACCTCTACATCTGCTGTAGCCCATTACAGAGCATGTTCCCTAGCAATAATGCTCCTCATTGTCTGCTTCTTATGAGTGTACTAAATGGAGTTTCCAGCTTTTGATCTCAGTGAGAAAACACAAACCCTGTGGATGGAGAGTATATCACACAACAGCTGGAGGCAGTAATGCTGAAGTACGTTAGAAATGACTGATACTTACTGCTTCTTCACAAGCTGCAGACTGAATTCTTTCATTTCCATGATGTCTTGCTACTCAGGGATTGTACTGTGACATCCGACAGCTGGTCCAGTTTATCAAGGAAGCTCATGGGAATGTGTTTCGGAGAGTGGCGCTCAGTGCCCTCTTAGACAGTGCTGAAAAGTTAACACCAGGAAAAAAAACAGAGGAAATGGAGCAAGAGCCAAAACCTTCTGGGAGCAAAAGGTGAGTGTGTAGGAGGCAGAAGGGAAACGACCTGCATATGGCTGTATGAATACATGCACTGAACACAAATGTAAAAAGTCCGAGGGCTTGTGTGTTTTATCCTGATAGTGTATGTCAGTTCTTAATATATAAAATTGTACTGTGGCAGCAGTGTCCTTTAAAACTTAATGAACTGAGACGGTAGTAGATTTGCAGCAGAAAGTGTTAACCTAACTGTCATACATGAGGCCTGAAAGAACAGTGCAATGGAAACTCTTGGAGAAGGAAAGGTTGAGAAAAGTAAGAAGCATAGTGTCAATCCTAAAGCACTATGTGGATATTACTTTTAATGTGCATCACAACCATAGGGTTGGTCATCTGCCAGGTAAACCCTGGTATGCAAAACAAGTCCCAGAAGAAATATAATCCTGCCATGTTTCTTTATCAAAAAGAAATTATCTCTGGTGCTTTGAGGTATCTCATATTAAAATATTGGGCAGAATGATTAAGAAAGTTGCAAAACTCCTAAAAGCCCTGGCTTTGCTTCTATGAAGTGATGACTTTTTTGTGAGTGATTATATATCGAAGCAGTAAATTGATAAAGTGAGGGTACAAATCTAAAGTAGCTCAGCAGTGCTGTTTTCCATGTCATACAGCTATGTGATGACCATGAGATGTGCCATCCATTCACTTTAGCTGATGATTTATATTGTATGTATAGATCCGAGGTGGGAAGTGTCATCATTGACAAAGGCCAGGCATCAGCTGCCCCTGATGAGTGCCGTAGTTACATCTCCAGCCGCCCAATGCAAACGCCAGAACAGTAAGTAAATATTGAGTTGTTTCTCATGTTATTGCCAGTTGCTTCCTCCTGGACTCAGTACAAATGGGCAGGACAGCAAGGACTTATCTCTTTGGATGGTACAATAAATGGGTTGAGTGCTCAGGAGCTACTGAAATCCAGGTAATGCTGATCTTCAGTGCTGCCAACTGGACCCACCCTGATTTTGTTGGGAACCAGGAGAGATTTTCAAATCACCATGCAGTAGATGTGTCAGTATCTCCTGCTACCATAGCCATCAATAGACTGTTAGTTCCTCAGAGATGCCATCACAGTTGTTCTCCGTGCTTTTTTGGTCCTTCCGGGGAATGATTCTGTTACTTTTCAGTTTCCAAATTGTTGCTAAGTAGTTTACTGTCTCCCAAGAGACAGCCCATCCTGACCCATCTTGGGCATGTAGTCTCCAAAGCTTGGTGAGTTTCTTGTATCAGCACAGGTGATCTACCAGGTTTCTTAATGAGCAAATCAACCTGCTGTTAGGTATTGCAAGTTTGAAGCCCCTGTTGTCCAAAGAGTTCAGCCATTTAGTACTGAAGTAAATGTAATCAATGTTATAAATGGCCACTGGTCCCTAATAACTTCATACGAGTCATTTAACTTCTCTGTGCCTCTGAATACCCATCTGTCTTGTTAAAGTGCTTTGAGATGCACTGTATGATGACATTACACAAGGGCACAGAGCTCTATGTTCTGTATTCTCCTCCATTAACTGATCCTGCAAAGTCTCACTGTTGCTGAGACTGCAAGGGTAACCCTTTACTGCTCTGCAGAAATCCAGCAAGCTATGCTGCTCTGAGCCCTGCCATAGCCATGGAAGATCTCAAGAGTATAGCAAAATATGCTGTCCCCATTCCAATACCTTAATGATAGCTGTGACCCCAGCAGGTTCACAAGTGGTTGTCGTGATCCAAAAGCTCTCCAGAACACCTGTTTATAGAAAGCACCAGTATAGTCTTACCAACAAGGGTCATGTTGACCTAAAGAAGATCATTTGTTTTCCACATGTAAAAATGAAAAATTGGAATGATCTATTCAGTGGGCAAGTGCCTCAGCATAGAGAAGATGGTTATTTTGTGCCTTGAACAATACTGAGCATGTTGTCAAACTTGATTATGTCCCACTGGGAAAAGCATGTAAGGAGTTCAAAATTAAACATCTTTAAAGAATAGAGAGGTTAGGAGGGGGCTGTGGGAGGGAGACCTCATTCCCCTGAGCATCCAAACTTCTCTGAAATGCAATTCACACTCTGCATCCCTTTTCTTCCAGTGATGAGCAAATCCAAGGGGCCGTTCTGGGTCGCAAGGACTTCTGGAGAAAGATGTTCAAGTCACAGAGTGCAGCGAGTGATACCAGTAGTCAGTCTGAGCAGGACACATCCGAGTGTACCACTGCTCACTCTGGGACCACCACAGACAGGCGTTCCCGCTCCCGTTCCCGAAGAATCTCCCTTCGAAAGAAACTCAAACTCCCCATAGGTAAATGTATGTCTCTTCCTGTTCTATATACATATTGCATGTGCACAGAAACACAGATACATCTGTCTTAAGAAGTATTGCAATAAGTTCTTTAGTGTCCAAGTATATTGTATATTCTCCCAAGGGAAGCTGGGAAATGCTGCTCTCCATTTTACAGATGGGGAAATAAGGCAAAGGGAAACGTAAGCAATATGCCAAAGGTACCAGATGATATCTGTGGCAAAATGAAGTATAGAATCTGCATCTCCAAAGTAGTAGGCTAGTACCTTAATGTCACAGGCATTGTTCTTCTCTGTAGAAGAGGAATATTCCCAATAGAATTTAACAGATAAAGAATATATCCTTTACAAATCACACAAACTAGCCTTACATGGTAGTTAATACATGTTACATGAAAAGATTGCCTTCCCCTTTCCTTCTACTTTCCCATATCCTAGCATGGCCGCTTTGGAGATATATATGCTGCAGTTGCTAATGAATAGATTCTGCTTGGAAGCATTTTCAGAGTTGTCCTGAGTAGCTTATTCTGCAACAGGGAACTGGCTGAAGCGCTCCTCCCTCTCTGGCCTGGCTGATGGGGTGGAAGATCTCCTAGATATCAGCTCTGTCGACCGTCTGTCTTTCATCAGGCAGAGTTCCAAGGTAAATGTGTCAGGCTGGATTGCAGAGAACATGAAAGGACGGGATCTGTCTGGTTTTATCTGTCCAAGGAAACATTATACTCATCATGGACATTGCAGCCAATCGGACTCTGTCATAGGATCTCCAGAGTAGAGTGCCATGGAAATTTTATCTGGACTTTTGTGGCTTGTGGTGAAGATTAGGTTAAACCTGTCCAACACTGTACTTGGCAGTCTGCTTTGGTTCACTGAGAGAGAAATGCAGGCTCTGTCAACATGCTTAAGGTTTAATTGTTCATCACACTTCTCCCTTCTTTGTGCTTCTACAGCCTCTTGCGAAAGACCAATCCTTTAAGCAGAAAGCTTAAAAGATGAAGTACTTCAGCGTACGTAAATCTGTGCAGACCCATTTGCATTTATGTGGTGATCCTCTGTGCTACGTCTCTTCTTGTAGCTGTTTTATGGCTAAGCAAGGAAGACCAAGAGAAAATGGTATGCTACAGCCTCACCTGGCCCTTTGTCTTTGCACAGGTGAAGTTTACCAGTGCAGTGAAGCTGTCAGAAGGTGGGGGGCCAGGAGGTGGCCTGGACAATGGGCGAGATGAAGAGGAGAATTTCTTCAAGCGTCTTGGTAAATGGCGCACCTGCCGAAGACACCCATCCAAGCTTCATCACACAGAAGAAAAAGATGGTTAGAAATCAGGGTTCTCGTCTCCTTTTTTCTTTCCTTTAAACTTTTTAAATTTTTTTTTAAGTCTCTTTCTTTCTGTATTTCACCCCTTTCCCTTTTTTCCTGCTTTTTTCCATAGGTTTTGTATCCATTCCAGCCTTTTCCAACTTTTCAGTCTTTGTAACTGTTTTCTTTCCCTTCCTTCTTTCATTTGTTTTGATTTAGAAAAAAAAAAAGAAAAAAATCCAGTAAAGTCAATTTTCTTAAAAAAAAATCAAAATCTGCAAATGCAACATTCGGGCTTTTAAAATCAAATCAAATTTGATCAATACACTTACAAAAATTAATGCTTGCTTCAAAGCACTTGCTCAGTTCCAAATTAGGTGTGTAAATCTTCACTGCCTAATATAACAATGGGTGTTCCATCAGGTTTTCTGTTTGTTGTGTTTTCTTTTCTCCCCCCTCCCCAATTTATGACCATTTGACAGTTCTAGCAAAGACCAGCCCAGAAATGGCAAACCCTGCACAAACCTTGTTATAATTATCTCTTTTCTTCTGTGTTTGCATGTCTAGTGTCTGCATACCATTTGTTAGGGATGCGGTCCCTTTTTCTTAGCGCACAGCATCATAACAACAGCACTACTTTGCCTTTCCACAGAAGTATATTTAATTGCAGTGTATTCTCAAAATCAGCAATGTTTGAAAAGTGCCTTTATGAATAATAGAAAGTCATGATATATTCTGTTTTAAAATGTCATGAAGTGATTCACATGCCCATGTCTTTAGCTCAGAGCTCCTCCTTGTTGTCAGGGAGACAACCTTGTTATCTTGAAGTTCTGTTACTTTTTTCTCCCTTTTTTTGAAGAAAACCCAACCTGACTCCCAAAAACACACAAAAAGGAGTAGATTTTCTTTTTCACTATGGTTTCTGTACCTTTACAGCGAGTTACGTTCTCTGGCATTGTGTCTTTTATTTTCTCACATTACCCTTTGACACTGCATTGCACATCTTTTTCACCATCATCCGTCCCAGACCTGCAGTGTGATGCATGTAAGGCATTGTTCAGGCAAGTGATTCTAGGGAAGTAGGAGTGTATCTTGCCAGCGTACACTGGTCATCGTTCTGCCACTGCAGGAACACTAGTGGTGGTTTTCAAATAGGTGATTTGAAAAGGTGAAAAGTATCGTTACTTTAGAAGGAGAATGGATGAGCCCAGCAGCTTGCTGTAGCTTGGTAGCTGAAGGTGAATATTTCCACAATGGAAGGAGCTGCACTGTTTTCTTCATCCACTTCTGTGAGCTGGTAGGTGTGATGTGCTTCCACCACATTTTCTCCCAGCCCTCACTGGAAACAAACAACTGAGGGGCAGTGAGACCTTTATAGACTGCCACAGCTGTTTCTACAGTGCTCATGGAATCATAGAATCATAGAATAGTTAGGGTTGGAAAGGACCTTAAGATCATCCAGTTCCAACCCTCCTGCCATGGGCAGCAACACCTCCCACTAAACCATGCCACCCAAGGCTCTTTCCAACCCAGCCTTGAACACCACCAGCGATGGAGCATTCACAACTCATGTGAGATGTCCTTCATATTTTCTGTTAGCAACTGGGTTATTTTTCATCTTATTAGTGCTGATTTTATGTCACTGTAAGTTTGCTTCTGCCCATAGTGCCCATATTCTTGATTTCATGGCACTGATTTTTCTTGGCCCTGTGAGCGTCTTGTTCAGTATGTGTGGCACTTCTTATGTTTATACAAAACTCAGATGGCATTAGTATTGGCTTTTTGAACTTTGGAAGTGTAGCCCGTTCTTCAGTCTTCTGTGAGTAACATCAGAATTTATGTAATTAAAGAATAGAACTTGAAACATCTTTTACGTGCCAGAGGAAGAATAGATGTACATAACACATGCTTGGTTTTAACATATGCATGCAATAAGAATACCATAATAAAAGTGATGCAGTGGGTTAAAGACAGACCCTTTGCATGTTAGGGTGAGAAACAAGCAAATTGTCCAGTGATACTGATGGGAAGAGTTGGGCCATTGCCTGGTCCCTAATTGAAGCAAAGCGAGGGCGTTTTAAGTTTCTAAGGCAAAGTGTGGCCGTTAAGGAAGTTGCATCACTGTTGTCCACAAGGATCACTGGTGTGGAATGGTGTAGTAAGCCACATACCATTAGCAGAGATACTTGAGTAGTTGTACATGCCTGTATGTGTACGTACTCACATGTGCAAAGTACAGTCAATGTGAGGCCTCAGGGTGGGACAGTTCATAACACAGTAGAAATTTCCAATACTTCTACATCTTTCATAAAGATCAGCAGGTTTTATGTGTCTGTGGAGAAGAGAATAAAAGCCTGGTGAAGGTGGATGAGCATTGTATTAAATCCCTTGAGTCTAACCATAAAGCATTGTTTTGTTGCCTAGTTCTGCCTTCTCATTCTTGTCATTCACGATGCTGTATATTTACTTTGCTCATGCTTTTTCCATATGGTGTTTCCTCTTGTGTTTTTGGGGTTTTTAATATAGTAGACCAAATTTAAAAGAAAATAGAGGAGAAATAGATTGCAGTAAAAAAAAAAAAAAAAAACCAACTAAATAATTAAGCATAGGATAATTTGTTCCATCATTTATTAATTATAATCTTCATTGTGATATATCATCTAAATCACTGGAAATTCTGTGTTGGATATGTATGTAAGCATACTTGTGTGTATGTGTATCTGTATGTGTGCATATGTATACATATATATATACACATATATACGCACATTCATGCGTAACAAAATGTTTTTATTAATGATCTTTTTACCTATGCTAAGAAGAAAGCGTACATACAGCAGTGTGTCAGTGTGGTTACACAAGACCCTCAATGTTCCTTCAGGCACTTCCTGAAGGCATTGGAAGTGACCACAGAAGTTGCCAGGGTGTTCAGGGCACACCAGCACAGGCAAACCCCAGTGCATGGTTGTTCCAAGGAGTGATCTCACATTCAACACAAGAAATGACTGTGAGAATGGGAGCTTGGGCATCCAGTGTCCTCCCAGATTAGGCAATGGTCTCTGTTCACTGGATGAGATCTTTCTGCAGGGCTGTCACATTAACATTACACCAGGAAGGACTCCCATGCTTACAGCAAGGCTACTCCTTGGAAGGGCATAGTGAAGGATGGTCATCAGCTGCATCTGAAGGTTTCTCTTGCAAAGCTTCAACAAAGTGCAAGCCCGGGGCTGCAAAGGGCTGTACCGACAGGCTGAGCCTCTGCAACATCTTTATAGTGGGGGTTTGGGACAGGCCTTAGACATGCCTTTCTGTATTAGAAAGCCAAGTTCCTTTCTTTATCTCATACAGGCACAAGCTTAACAGGGCCCTGAATAGGAAAACATTTGTTTGTACCTCAAATAAGTTAGTGTTACAACAGTCATAGTAGGAATGCTCAGGTAGCCTGCTGCAGGCTATAAAGAAACAGGAAGATTTGGAAGAAAAGGTTATTTGTGCCTGCTCATTTACGTAAGTGTTCTACCTGTTCTTTCTTCTTTATTTGTTTGTTTGTTCTGTTTTGATGAAGTATTTCCCGACATAGGAACATTTTGTTTGCTGGAAAACTATGTACAGCTTCATTGGAGAGAGAAAAGCCACAGTGTTGTGATCTGTTGAACTTTGATATACCTCTGTTTTCCAGAGAAAAGTGAAGACCTACATTGTCATTTTCTGTTGTAACTATTGTTTGTGGTACATAAATTCTTTCCAAGTAATTCTGGGGAATAGAATTTCAAAGGTACTTCAAGTTTCAGCCATTCTTATTTCCTGAGGAAGGAGAAGTCACAATGTTCTGTAGAACTGACGTTTTGCCTCTTGTCTTTCAAATCCATGTTTAAAGCCAATCTTGAATTCCGCATTTGGTGTTCTCTTCTTGTGCTTTTATCCTTCAGTATTCTGTAAACTTTTGTACTTTCACATGTGAACAGGGGAGTATTATGGATAAAGACTCCCAGAAGCTAACTAGTCTCATTTTGGCCAGCCACCTTGCCCTTGAAACTACTTTCCTGATTTCTCTTCTCTGTCTTTCTACCACTCTCTCAGCTCTGGCTACCAGCTGCATAATGGTCTTCTGCATTCAGAGGTGTTCATTCCAATCAGCAATGGGATTAGGTGATTTATCATGTGAACTCTATACATGGAGTTTAAAATTGTGCTTGAAAGAAGCCCTGGAGTGGGGTGCTAGCTTCATTTTCAAAAGGAACGCTTATCGGGAGCTTTCCATCCCAAAGAGTGCGCATCAAGGGAGAGAGGCTGAAATGATGGTGATACCTAGGAGTTGAGTCCAGTCTCACTTTGGCTGTTCTGGTAATTGCAGAAGATGTATGCCTAAGAATAGACAGTACTTGATTTGCACATGGAACATTGCCAATATTTGCTACTCTTTTCTTCTATCCTAATAAAAGATGTATAGCTGAATTGATAGATGAGAGATAAGATTTATACGTGCTCCCCCTTAAGGTAAACTAAGAGGCAATAGAGAAGTAGGCGATTGATCAGGAAAAACAGTAAGTAAGGTGGGGAGGAGGGTGGGGAGGAAGGGCATATTCTGGTTCACCTATTTTGGAGTAGATTCTCAGCTTCCACACAAGAGTATGGTGGAACTGTTTTGGGCAGATGTCACTATGACCAAGACCAGAATTGGGCTTGCTCTAGGCCTGTTTTCATGGAAGTCATGATTATTAAAAAATGTCCCTGTTATCTTCAAGGTAGTGCATAGATGAGGAAGGGCTTTAGGCCAATACTGTACTCATCAGGAATTTTGTTCCACTTTTTTTCTTGGTGAGAGACTGTGTTCCCTTCTTCCTACCCCTCCCTGCATCCCCTCTGTACTCTGCCTCTTTAGGTTGCCATAGCTTTGATGATCACTTGACCTCCAACCAAGAAGGAGGAAAATCCAAGAACGTTGTGAACCTGGGAGCAATCCGCCAAGGTATGAAGCGCTTCCAGTTTCTCCTGAACTGCTGTGAACCAGGCACTATCCCCGATGCCTCCATTTTGGCAGCTGCTCTGGATCTTGTAAGTCATTCATTGGTGTATTTTTACCTGCTGAGTGAGAAACACATGCATACATGGTGGTCCATTGTCATTCACTAATGCTGCTCATGCCCACACAAAAAAAAGGTAAAGCCTCACAGCAGTGCCGGCTGGTGGTGTTGCTATTAGTTGGCGTTTTAACATCTGTGACTGGATGAGTTTGCAGACAAATTTGATTTATTTTTTATTATATGGCTTCTCATAACCAGATTATTGCCAATGAAGAGCTTTTATTGTCAGACTTCAAATTTTACCCACAGCCATTGTGCTTCTGGTCCTAGTGTCAATAATAATGTAAAGAATAAGGATTGAAGACTGGCTAGCTACCTGGAGAGGCATAGAAATTCCACTCAGGAGTTCTGACAGTTATAAATAGCACACTGAATCACGGTACTGGAGAAAACGTCAAATGTCAGTGTCCGTGCTTTTCAATGCAGATATTGCAAATTTGCAGATCCAAATCACTGAAGTGACACAATTTGGTCCCTTCTTCCTGGCACTGTCGCTTCTGTCTCCCTCCTTTTCTTTGCAGTTGCTGGGTTTTTATCAGTCATTTGCAAGCAGTGGCCTTCAGCCTGTGGGTCATAGGCCAGCAGGGCTCTCTGTGGTGCTTATGTGACGAGCACAAGAATGTGGCAAATACAGCTATGAAAAGCTTCTCTGCACTTCTCTGCTCTTCTTCCTTCCATAACTGTTTGGATGTCTGCAAACTGGAAAAGATTGAAAGCCACTGCTCTCAGAGCACCCATGTGCTCTCTATCCCTTTATCTTCCCACTTGCCACCTCACCTCTGACTGTTGTGCCATTTATGCTCATATTTAGTTTTTTTCCTTGCTGCTGGAGATGCCATGCTTATGGACTCTCCCATTGTGCTAGTGCTGTGCCCTGAGCTGTGCTGCCTTGTCTGCTTCCTAGCTGTAGGGATGTTACATCTCTATGTGCACCAGTCCTTTATACCTTCTTCTTACCCTTGCATCCTTAAGCTGCAGATTCAAGCAAGTCTACATTAATGCTGGCCCAAAGTCACTTTTGCCATCAGTCCGCACCTATCTCTACTGTTTGGATTGGTCCCTGCCCATCTTCCAGTAGACAGGTGATTTCTTCACTAGCTAACATTCTTCCTTTGTTGTCCTTCTGGCTGGGAGCTATGGTAGCAGTGATCGATAGAAAAGCCTGTCTCATGCTCTCACAGTCAAAAGTGGTTCCTGCCAGTCATGGTTGCAGGTGTGCTGGGAAGGTTGCAGCAGGGGAGGTAGTTACTCCTGCTGATGTGCTGCACAAAGATATCTTCATTCTTCAAGCCTGCCAGGCTGCCATCTCATCATGAATTCTACACAAACACAGGGAATGTAAGTAAGGTATATGGGCAGGTGGGAGCACATTGCTGACAAGTATGTCAGATCCTTCTGGGGATGCACTACTCTGTGTGCTAATAAATCAGACAATAAAGCAGGGGGTGGCAATTATGTCCCTATTGCCTGTAAATGTCTTTTAATTTGACAGACATTTAAGCTACCAACTTACTCAGCGTCCGTGTGTGAAGTCAGCTAAAAACTACTGGTCAGAGTGATCCGTTTGAAGATGTTTGTTCTGACTTCCAGAGCTGGCTTTTACAAAGTGGAGTTTGACCCTGTTTCTTTTCTGCTGAATGATGCAGAAGGCTTTGGTATCAGAAGTTCTAGAAGATCTGTAGATAGAGATGAAAGAAGCCTTGTTCTAATTACAGACTTGGGAGACTGCTCAGCTGACATTTTGTCTACAAAGTATTGGAGATCTATGGAAGTTAAGAAGTGACATGCACTGCAGGTATCAAAAGATGACAGGTTGTCACCTCACTGTATTGCTTAATGGCAATGTATACTGTTATGGAAAGTTCTCACATTTTATATCACTAGAGCACACCCAAGAGAAGACTCTGCTTTTTTAACTTCTGTTTTCAGGTTTTTGAAGTCACAGTTTGAATCAGGTTGGATGCAAATTAAAAGCTTCTTAAGTAATTTTATCCAGCCTAGTTGTTATGGCAACATTTCAAAAATGAAAGGCAAACAGCTCCACTTTCAGTTCTTTCACAAACTTTTCAAGCCTACTTTTTCATGCAGATTTTTGAAATTCCATTCATATACCAATTTGAAGAGCTTTGATCAGCCTGGATGTTTATACAGGTTTGCCACAGTGATTTAAAGAAACTAGAACAGCAAAACAAACGCACCCTGATAGAGGTAATGATTTGTTTTAAACCCAGTGTTGCCTTAGGTTTAGTAACTTTGTAGTTAACATATATTCCTGGAAGCAGTGTCCATCCTTGACTGAATTTTATACAACTATGATCGATGTATGGCTTTGCAGACATTCAGTGATGATAATATGTTGCAGACAGTTTAATTCTTTGGTCACCAGCTTAAATCCAGACATGTCAAGAGTGAAATTAATTTTCTTTCCTTTCTTTTAAGAAATGTTGGAGGTTGAAAGGCAAGTAATAGGATATTTCAGTCTGTGGTCAAGTTTCTGTGAGGGTTCTGATAAACTGCTGTTGTATAAAGATGTTAGATAAAGTATCCTAATTGGACCAGTGTAAATGATTCCCATGGGGAAATACAAGCTTTCCTTTGGCCAGTTTGGCAGTGTGACACCTCTCAGCATTACATTTCTCCAGTAAGATGCGTGAGCTGATCTGTTCAAACATGTAAATCTGTTACCCTTGTTGAAATGCCATAGTGGCACTGCTTTATGGCAGGATAGAGTTTGAGAGGACCTACTAAGTGTTGGAACAGAAGCAAAGTCCAAACTGCACGAATACTTGCCAGCATCCTGACTCCACGTCAGCCAGTGTCTTGGGTGGCCTCTGGTGTTCCCTTGGCCCTGTTTTCATAGCAGAAATATTTATCCGTAGGAAAGCATATGACCTGGAAGGAAATCGAAGATTGCTCCAAACAGGTCGCCAGAGTAGATGACTAGGAACAGGAACAAAGAGGTGTGTCATGGATTATACCTCACTCTTTTTAGATATAATCAGAGAGATTTGAACTAGTGTTTTTGAGGCAATTCTCAAGGACACTGGTTAATAACCAGCCAGGTTATTGCTTTTGCTGTTGTTAGTACGGATCAGGTTATCTATTGGAAAGCTCCAATGGGACTACTTGGAATTTTGTTAAGCAAATGGTGAATTCTTATTTATGTTAATTTATACAGTACAAGAACACTTTTTGAAAGGCAAAGCTATGCAGTAGATCTGGTGTTTAAAGTGGACTTTTAAATAGTTTCCAAGGCACAGGCAGGCTTGTGAGAGTATTGCTGCTGTGTTAACTGTTGACAGTGACCATGGTAATTTGTGTTCTTTTCAGCTATGCATCACCTGCCTGATTCATTTCTCTCCATTTGTGATGTGTTTCTCTGTGGTGTGAATCCATCCCTGTCCATTCTGTCACATCTTCATCTTTCTCTTGCTGCTGCTTCAGGTTTCTCTGAGCCTCAGGTAAGCAATCCCAGGGAGCTTGTGCCTCCTCCTTCGTGCAGGAGGTCTTCAGTGATTTTTAATTTGAAACTTCTGTTCCTCCCTTTTTCCCCATCCTAAATATCCTCCCTTAGTTGAGTGCTTCCATAATGCTTACAACACATCTTCCCAAGATTCCTATATGCTAAGACATCATGACTTTATCAGTGATGAATTAAACCAGCAGGAGAATAAAGGTCAGGGCTTCATCTTTTCATGTATGGTTAAGGTTTTACTCCATGAGACTAGAGGGATAAAATCCTCAACTATTCTGTGTTCCATATTGCACGTGAGCAACAAATATTATTTGTAGTGATGTTTTCAGACACTAGAATTTAGCTTTGTTTCTAATTGTCATTGATTGTCTGGCTTCAGATTTGTGCCTCCCTCATCAGAACACAGGGCCACCTTTAATGTTTTTATTCAAGAGAACTGCTGGAAGATTGCTCTTTTCTTACAGTGTTTGAATAAAATAGGAGAAAAAAACTGCAACAGAGTATCATGTCAGGAAGCAGTTAATGAACATTCTCTTGTCAATGTGGAAAAAACATTATTTTTTTTATGTTTAATTTTTTTAATGTCTTCTTCCAGACTTTTTCTCAATCCTGTTGTTAGTAATTTCTGGCTGTGAGTTTAGCTGCAACACAGAATTTCTTCAGTTAATTCCCAAACTTTTGGAACACTGGTCCAAAACATCTTGCTTTCAACTTTTGACTAAAGCACTGATTGGAGGCACTATTTTAATATTCCATAGGCTGTGTTCCATGGTCTCAGGACTTGCCTGTTATTCATGGACCACAGATGAAGAACCTTCCCTTAAAAGTTAATGCTGATCTGTTTAAATTATCTCATTAAAGTTGTCAGCATCTAAATGCGTGGACTATGCTTGTGCTCTGTGAAATCCCTGTTAGGGAACCTTTCGAAGCAAATTGTGGGCATTGTTGTACTTTGAGATACACAAACTGATGGCCTCAGGGGATTTTGCTTGTGAAATCTGTAGGAAAAGAGGGATTAAATTGAATGGAAGTGAGGAGAACCATTTGCTTTTAGGCACTTTTGCTGTCTGTAAGGATACTATTTGTGCACAGTTGTAGACTGCTGGGAAGAAAGCTCCTTCCTGAATGTAAGCTACCCTTGGAAATGAATTAAAACACCCGTTTTTGAACATCTTTGAGAGTTTCAGAAGCATTCTTTTTTGGTCTAACACGGATCTTGCTGGGTGATTTAATACAAACTAAGAAGCACTCAATATAATTTCTCCCATTAAAGAAAAGAGCTTTTCCAGGCTGGGGACAGGAGAATTTTCCTCTGAAAAATAGTCAACCACTTCAGAACAAAACTGACTGATGTTTCACTACAAAATTGTCTGATATTTGCTAAGGCCACTGAAGTTAAGCCACCAGAATTTCATCAACTTATGCCAGTAATGGACTTCAGTCTCCATATCTGCTTGTTTTAAGTGCAAAATAGCTCTCTTCCTAGTTTCAGCAAGCCTCCATTCATGCTTCCACCCCCAAAGATGCACGAAGAGAACTTAACAAGACAAACCCTAGGATTCATGTGGCCATGCTACTGTCTGCACTTGGAATATTTGCAGCCTCACTAGCAAAGGTGAAAAGAAAACTTGTCACTTTGCTTCAGTAAAAGTGTCAGATGCATGCTTCTGCTTTTGGCAGTAACATGGTTTCTGAAAGAAAACAATACAGAGGGCTGCTGGCACAAGGTTGTTACCAGGTTTATAATGTGGCTCTCTGCCTCTTTGGTGGTTGGACTGAGTATAACTGTTCACTGAGCTTTGGTTTCATTAGCTTGAGAGGTGAGATCTACAGCAGAGTTTCTAATTCCAGGTTTGCTCAGTCTTTGTGACTCCATGGGAAGCTTGCAAAGCACTTGATTAAAGCACAAAATCTTCTAATATGTTTATATTTAAGATGATTTTTGCAAATGTTTCAGGAGGCTCCCGTAGTGGCAAGAGCGGCCCTGTTCCTGGAGTGTGCGCGCTTCGTTCACCGCTGCAATCGTGGCAACTGGCCCGAGTGGATGAAGGGCCACCATGTGAACATTACTAAGAAAGGTCTGTCCCGTGGACGTTCTCCTATTGTGGGCAACAAAAGGAACCAGAAGCTGCAGTGGAATGCAGCTAAGCTCTTCTACCAGTGGGGAGATGTAAGTAAAAGAGAAACAAACACTTACATTAAGAACTATACCAAAATGTAAAGGTAACTGGATCTTGTACCAAATTTCACTTCCAGTAATCCGGGTAATAAGAAGTTTCCCTTCCAACTTGCACTTCACAGCCTGCCAGGATCAGCTTTTCTCCTAATGGAAAGAGACTTTGTTAGAAGGTAGCACTGTCTCCTCCCCCTGAGGATTCCCTCAGACCATACATTTGTTCCTCTCTCCTATTTCCAGTGCTTATCACATGGGAGTGCCTTGGAAGACTAAGAGCAGGGCGTGTGATACTACTTGCTTTTTTCAAGCTTCCAAATATTTTTAGCCCAGGGCTGTTTGAGCTAGATATGGTGCTATATATTTAGTAATGGATTTCTCTTTGATGAACTTACTCAGTCTCTTTGCACCCATACCAACTGTTAGCACATTCTTTGGCAAGGAATTCTACAGGGCTACTACATGTCATCTAAAGAACTGTCTTGAGCTTAGCTCCTTCACGTTTTATTTGATCACAATCACTTCCCATCCATGATCTAAGCAGTTGCCATGTCTGATGCTGTCAGTGTCTTTGGAAAGCCACTAAGGTGTACCTGCTGAAGGTCTGACACTCACTGCAATCACTTTGCAGAACAGTGAGAGAAATTACTTTGTCATCTGTGGTGACTGTTACGTGCCTCTATCTGGAAGTGAGCTTTGTGCTTCTCACCTCTTTTCACAAAATGAAAGACCTTTAGCGTGAGCATTGTGATCAGGTTAAAAAAACAAGCAGACATAAAAATCCGAGGCTTGGGGGAATTTGAAAACCACATATTCCACAGTCTTGGAGTATTTACATAAGCCATGCCAAAAAAGCCTTACTGACCCTTATTCTCCTAGGTTAAACCAATGCATACGTCTCAATGGATCACATTGTAGGCCCATAGCCCAGGAGAAGAGCATAATTTAGGTATGAGCACCCAAGCTAATAAGCTTTGTCTTTTGGCAACTCTTCTCCTTCCATTTCTGAATCTAACTTAGGAAATGCTGTCTGGGCACCCCGCTCTGTTATGTCTCAAACACAGGTGACTGTAACAGCACAAATACCAAAAGATCCTTGAAAAAGTACATAGTATGAATGCATTTGCTTCTATATTCCATGAATTCATCACCTTAGCCTAAAACCTTTGTGGATTCCAAGTGGAGAACATTGAGTTACATAGTTTTTACATGTTTTTGCATACACTGCTGATAGTCAGGGCTATCCATTGCTGTTTTCAGACTCTATACTTCTAGACATTTCTCTTTTTCATATTATGACAAAAATGGGAGCAAGTAAGTAACTAGATTCTCCCTCAGCTGCCGTACCAAGTAGATGAGCTTCCTTGCCCAGCCCATCTTTGCCTCCATGCTACGAGATGCTTGTCAGCAGTAGAGCACACCATCCTTTCTGCTTGGTGGCAGCAGAGCTGCACTCTGGAAGAAAGATTCTTGGACAAAGAGAAGAGAAAATGCACTGAGGCCTTGTTCTG
Source organism: Forpus xanthops (assembly GCA_032466535.1). Lineage (NCBI taxonomy): Eukaryota > Metazoa > Chordata > Aves > Psittaciformes > Psittacidae > Forpus > Forpus xanthops. Next base: position 5,901 of record JASSUY010030706.1, on the reverse strand, counting down.
ATTTGGTTTGGTTTGGTTTTCTTTTCAGTAAATAGGACTGGAAATTTATGCTAATTCTAGATCTGTGCTTCTCTGTCATTGCACTCTTATTGTGATATACAGTGCTATTACTGAATTTTAGTGAGACTGAGAATGAATATGAAACCTTCTTTTCCTACCTAACTCCTTTAATTCAGCCTCCCTAACATGCATCAGAGACTAACAGCAGTAAACCCCTTCCACATGAGGTAGGATTTGGACTGCCCATGATAGTGATAAGCCTATTGAATCAAACAATCTCACTTGTTATGCTATCATTTGAAATAATACAGTGTTAAATCTATTCTGATCAGGTTAGTCTGTCACTTCCTTTAGCTGTTTCTTTTAAGAGACATTTTGCTTTAAAGTGTGGCATGCTCTCTGCTGGGAAATAACACAATAGAAATTAAGTCCTCATTAGATAGAAATCTGTGGGATTATGTGTGATTGCTTTAATATTAGGATGGACTACACAGCATAAATAATATGTGATAAATTACTGCTTTGTGGAGGGGCATGCAGTGCATTTCTTCCTTTAAATACCTGAAACATGAAAGGGTAAAAAAAAATTGAGATGTGGAGTTTTTATTCAGCAATGTGGAGGCTCACAGCAGCTGAGGTTGGCAGTTATTTGAATCAGCTTGCAAACCACACCAATACCACCTTATTGTGTAGCAAAGTCTACCCTCTTCATTATTGCTGGAATTCACAGGAACTGTGAGGAAGAACAGCTGTAATGAGTGACTGTTCATGTATTACTGCATCACTTGAGCTGTGACAGTAAAATTATATAGCACTAGCATGACGGTCAGTTATGACTTGTAGAAGATCCAGAAACACTCTTCAGTGTCTTTCTCTGAAGCTATCCCAAAACAAAGAAAGCCAAATGGCAAGGGCTGACAGAAGCTCTGTAATTAAGCACATTTCCTATATCACATAGTTTTACGTACTTGTCTCTGTTCTCTTCACCTACCTGTAGCAAAGAAAATCAGCAAATCCTTAAGAGCTCTGAAGTGTCTTGTCAGGAAAGCATTATTCTTGCAAACACACCCTTGTCTGTAGCTTTGCTGACAGTACCATGAGGGCTGTTTACATGGTAGTAATGGTGCTGGCAGTCTGCCATGACTAAGTGATCAATGCCTTCCTGGAGAATTGGTAGTGTCCAGTGGGAATCTGTCTGTGTTCTTTACATGGATCCCATTTACACCATTACCCATACAAGTTCCCAGCTCTCATAAGCGTACTTTTTGCTCATTTTTGGGAAGTGCAGCAGGAAATGTTTCCTTTAAAGACAAAAGCAGGCTTTCTCACAGTAGTTTTGTGGAGGAAACAGGGACTGCTACGGGATTCCTAAGTCAGAGGATAGTTTCTTAAAGAGAAGGCACGCATTCCCAGTGGGAAAAAACAAGAATCCAGAACACTTATTTCAAGGGGAGAAAGAAAAGTGGGAGGAATTCATACAAAATAACGACCTCATCTTCTGCCTGTTACATGCTGGTTTGGGTTGGAGTATTTTGGGAATTAACCAAATCTGCAAAAATTTTTGATCCTGAAATTTGACACTCTTTGGAAAAAAAAAAGCAAAAAGGGGGAGGGGAAATAAATGGTGGGTTTGGTAGCAGTTAATCTTTTAGCATCACCTTCTCTGCTGTGCTTCACAGACAATAAAACTTAAGCCAGGACATTCTGTTCTGGCTGGAACATCTCTACAGCAAGCCCTGGGCTGAACCCTTGACCTCCAGGGCTGGGCTGAAATTCTCACCAGTTTGTGCTTTCTGTTTCTCCCTGTCTGCAGGCAATCGGTGTCCGCCTCAATGAGCTATGCCATGCGGAGAGTGAGAGCCCTGCCAACCTGCTGGGCCTCATTTATGATGAGGAGACCAAGAGGCGCCTGAGAAAGGAGGATGAGGAAGAAGACTTTTTAGATGACAGTAAGGAGACTCCCTTTACTACGAGAACCCCCGCTTGTAAGAACCTCTGCTTTAGGAGCACTTAATTTTTCTTCTCTTTTCATCCTCTTGCCACCCAGCTGTATTTTCCAGTCCCACACCTTCACCCCAGCTTCCTTCCCTGTTCTTTCCATGCCTGGAAGTACCACATGGCGCATGGGGAGCAGCACTGAAAGACTTTGAAGGACAGGATGGGGGTGGGGGGGGAGCCAGGCAGTGAGTTGCAATTTCTGTGTACTAGCAACTGCAATTATAAGCAGGGTAATAATTTGTTTATTTAGTCTTGCTGTCACCTGAGTGCTTGAAGTGGTTCAGACTCCTTCCCTGTTATTTCTGCCAAAATATTTGTGCAAGATCAGCTGGTTTTTTGTTTCTTAATGCTGGAGAGTCATCTCCTGGCCTGATGTGAGTTGGCACGGCCCTGCCAAAGGTTTTTAAATCTTGACTTAGGTATATTTGCCCCATTCTTAGGCAGAAGGGTAGCACAGTGGTACAAAAGGCATCATCAAAAATCTGTTTAACAAGATGAGTAAAACACACTCATTTGTGCCTGTGTGTACATAAGGGTGGGAGGGGGTGGTGGATCACTGACTCTGAAAGTCTAGACAGGCATGAAAACTATAACAAACCCTGTGAATCAAAATAAGTTAAAACACATAGTGTTGTAGGTGTAGGTGAAGGTGGTCTCCAGACACTATTTGTATATACATGTGTGCTGTAAAGTACTGCTTCCTGTGTACATATACTGTCGTTCACCACTGAATGTAGCATGCTAGCACTTTTTATGTATCTGGTGGCTTTTTCTGTGGTTCTGGGTTTGTTCTTATCACCACATAAAGCCAACTTGGAAATGGAGAGGAGTAGGTGGGAACAGTGCAATGGGATTTTTGAGAAATGATCTCAAGAGAAGGCATTAGCCCTAAGCTAGACCTTCATCACTACCAGCACTAGCAGCTTCATGAGTGTGTCTGTTCTGGTTATGTTATTTGCCCTTTTGGGGATACATCTGAAGCAGGAGGAGGGTGTACTCAAAATTTTCCCTCTCCTGGACTGTAAAAGAACACCTGCGTTCATTTGTGACTGCCTAATATGGGGTGGTCAAGCGGAGTGGAGAGGAGCTGCTATAAGGGGTGGCCTGAGACAAACAAATGGACAGAACAGGTTGTGGTCTAGAAAGCCATTTAGAAGCTCAAGTATCCTCCTGAAGGCCAGTGTCTGAGAATAACTGAATCAGAAGGCAGAGATTTTCACCAACTGCCCTGTATGCTGTAAGGACTAGATTGAGGAGCAGGAAATATACTGTTGGATATTCTGTTGCACTGTATGTCTCATCTGCATTTGATAGTTCAGATTATTATAGTCCCTACAAAGTCCATAATTCATTACTGTTAACGCATACAGAAGAATTGGCAAGCATCACAGAATTAACCTGCTTTTATCTGATCCTGCAGTGTCCTCTTCCTTGTTTAATTTGGATTGTTTCTTTGCCAAAAGTAACTAGGTCATACATGGGGGAAGCAGGTGAAAACCAATCTCTCTGACATGTATGTAGGTGGAATATCAGGCATATTAAAAATGGGTGTGGTTAGTTGTTGTCACAACCTATTCGTTTATTTGCTATTTTTGCTGTCTGTTATCCTAAATAGGATTTTTCAAATTGATCAAATACTGAAGAATCCTTCTACTTCTCAAGCTTTGAATGCCGTTAGATGGGTTACAAAGTGTAGGATTTCTGAAGCTGGTTGTTGTAGACTCAGTTGAGACAAAACTTCAAGTATTTCAATAATCCCTCTTCCCTTCCCCATGCTGCTCTAGGTTAAGCATTTGAATGCATAATTTGATTAAGCAGTTTGATTTTGGTTGTTCCTTGATTATCCAAACAGCACTTGGATTCTTTGCACAACTAAATAAGCCTGATTTCAAGGGGGGCTGTCTTTTCTATTTGTCAGGGTAGTAATTAAGAATAGGCACAGTATCTCTTTACTGGCTAGTCATAACTATGTAGTCTGATAATTTTTCCTGTATTTGAAAGGGGCTGTTTTCTAGAACTGCTGAAGATTTCACTGAATGCAAAACTAAAGGGGAAGTAGGATATCTATTTATTAACCTGCATTAATTTTAAGTAAGACCTGTAGAAAATGCTTCAAGATCATGTTAGTTTAGTAGGTACTACCCCATAATATGCTGTCATATGTAGTATAGTGCTATAGTACACTACAGTGTTACTTTAATAGAATAGAATATACACATTAGTGCACTATAGTGTGTTAGTACTATTGTAGGGGCTGGTAAACACATGGACTGATAAACTTGTTTGGTTATGTTCCTTTTAGTGTAGGGAAAGTCAGAAAAGACAGAAGTCTGGGATTTCCTCCTCAGTGCAGCTTGCATTGTGCACCATGTGTGAGAATGTCCATCACCTTTTGGTTCCAGATTCTGTATAATCTCCTCACTCACCATAGAAATATTTTTTCCTAGGCACTGTGAATCCTACCAAATGTTGTTGCCCTTTTGCACTGAAAATGGCAGCCTGTCAGCTTCTTCTGGAGATAACCACTTTCCTTCGAGAGACCTTTCCCTACATGCCCAGGCCACGTACCGAGCCTCTTGTGGTAGGTGGACAAAACTCACAGAGGGAGCCATTCCCACAGAAGTCACTGATCTCTGTCTTCTGTTTGAGGAGAGGTGCGGTGGGGTAGTAATTCAAGTGGATCTCTAATGCACAAAGAAAGGTGTCTGGCTGGTGAATAGAGGATGGGCAAGGTGCATCAAATGGGTTGATTAAGAAGATAAAAGACTGTGGAAGCACAGCATGTTCCAGAAGTTCAACAAAGTTTCAAACTAGAGAAGAGGGCAGCAGATTGAGAAACTGAGTGTGGGGACCTACCTGAGAGGCCTGGGAGATGGGCTGCTGCAGGTAGCAGTGCTACCTATCTGATTAGGAGGGACAAAGAACTGAACAGGGCAGAACAAAGGAAGAAGATGGTTTACAGTGAATTGGATGGAGAGTAGAGGTTGCAGATCTTTGGTTAGACAACAGAATTGAAGGGGAAGGAAGGCAAGAGACAAGTCAAAGACAGAAGGAAAGAAAGAAACTTCCATGAGACTGAGCGAGGCATAGGCAAATCTTGCCACGAATAGTAAGCTAAATGACTGATTAGGGGAGAACTAATTTTGTGAACCCATGAAACCTGATTTCCAGTGATTCATTCTTGCGTGGATTTTCCTACAACTGATAATGCTGTTTAACCTTGCCTTCAGCCTATTGTTTCACAAAATGCACAGGCACTCAGTTAGTTAGCTTTTGTCAAATTGGATTGAAGGTGACCATCACCTTTAGTGGTAGTTAGCATAGAATGAGATGAGAATTAAATAGCACACATGCAATTTCATCTTTTAAGCCTAATTTATTTAGGAAACTAGGATAAGAAAGAATGAATGAGAAGATAAGTTTCCAAGAGCACATGAAGGATTTAGCCCTATTATTCTGTTTTTTCTTAATCACAGCCTTAGATCAAATTTTTGCTGATTGCAGTTGTGCTTGACAGGCTGATTCAGCTGGGCATTATTCAATTTAGGTTCTGAAACTAATTTCAAAGGCTGTAGAGGCTGCATCTAAAGGAGCATGACCAGCAGGTCAAGGGAGGTGATCCTGCCCCTCTGCTCTTGTGAGACCTCATTTGGAGTATTGTGTGCAGTTCTGGTGTCCTCAACATCAGAAGCACAAGGAGGTGTTGGAGCAAGTTCAGAGTAGGCCACAAGGATGATCAGGGGCTGAAGCACCTCCCATATGAAGATAGGATGATAGAGTTGGGGCTGTTCAGCCTGGAGAAGAGAAGGCTGCGTGGAGACGTCAGAGCAGCCTTCCAATATCTGAAGGGGGCCTATAGGGATGCTGGGGAGGGACTCTTCATGAGGGACTGTAGTGAGAGGA
>JASSUY010030705.1:18374-45440 GCA_032466535.1 Forpus xanthops | reverse complement strand
AGTGATGAAGATTGTTGGAAGAAGTAAACGACCCCAGAGACCCCCACCACATTTTTTGTATGCATGCGAGGAACTTTCAGGAAAATGATGTAATCCATATATAGTTTCATGAATATGATGTGTGTTTGGTAGCTATATAAGGGACTGCTTGTGTAGCAATAAGTGGACGCATGTTAGGAGGAGTTATCCCCTGTGTCTCCCGGAGCTGTAATAAAGAATACCTGCTTGTCAACTAGAAAACTTCGTTGGCAAGTTTGTTACTGGAGTTTTCTCCGAATCATCAGTCAGACCATCCTGGCACCACTATAGTTTGAGTGCTACTGGTAAAATTCTCCTTAATAGTAAATGCTTTTCAGTCTTGGCACCAGTACAGATTAGGGGTTGACTTGCTGGAAAGCAGGTCTGCAGAGAAGGACCTGGGAGTCCTGGTGGACAAGTTAACCATGAGCCAGCAATGTGCCCTAGTGGCCACAAAGGCCAATGGTATCCTGGGGTGCATTGGGAAAAATATGGCCAGCAGGCTGAGGGAAGTGATCCTCTTGCCCTGCTTGGCCTTGGTGAGGCCAAATCTGGAGTACTTTGTCCAGTTCTGAGACAGACAAGAACTACTGGAGAAGGTCCAGTGAAGGGCTACAAAGGCGATCAGGAAAGTGGAGCAGCTCTCATATGAGGGAAGGCTAGGAGACCTAGGCCTGGTTAGCCTGGAGAAGAGATGACTGATAGGAGATCTTAACAGTGCGTAAAAATAATCTTAAGGGCAAGTTTCAAGAGGAAGGGACCAAAATCTTTTCAGTGGTGCTTAACAACTGTAAGGATATAGGGACAATGGTAAGGGGCAATGGGCAAAACCGAAATAGAGGAAGCTCTATCAGAATTATGAGGAAGAACTTTTTTACTTTGAGGTTGACAGAGCACTGGAACAGGCAGCCCAGATAGGCTGTGGAGTCATCTTCTCTGCAGATATTCAAAATCCACCTGAACACAATCCTGTGCAACTTGCTCTAGGTGAACCTGCTTAGCTAGTTAGACTAAATGATTTCCAGAGGTATCTTCCAACCGAAATTTTGTGCTTCTGTGACTCAGTTATTTTGTAACAAAATAGAAGAAGGCAACCCTTTGAGAGTAGCAGAGCAGTACATTATTGGGCTAATAAATACCTCCTATAAATAAACCCAGGAAAACTCACGCACACACTTTTCTTTGAGCACACTTAAATCTAGATTTCACCAACACTTTTGATGCCTGAACCACTCTGGCTGTACCTCTCTAAAGAAGAGGTCTTCCTCATAAGTATTCCCAAATAGCTTAGAGCTTACAGTGTTAGCAGGTCCATCTATAAAACAAGTTTGTGACCTCTAAAACAAGTCTCAGCTACCTGCCATTCATACATAAGGGCAGAATTTTAACCCTGATTCCCTGGGAAAACTGGATTCACATTCAAAGTTACAGTCCTTATTATCTTACGGCTAATACAGCTTCATCCATACCATTAAAAACCTGGTAAGCCAGGTGCTTTATCTTTGGAGTTGAGATGCATTGGCTATATTGTGGTTAAGTGTGATAATTGGTTCAAAAGTCATCACTCACCAAGCTCTGATTGCAATCACATAATTTAGCAATGGGCAAGCCTCCAGATTCCATGTTTAACAACTAGAGCATTACCCAAATCTCATGAGATGAAAATATTAAGTGTTTGATGAGTGGAAGTCTGGGATAATTTGTTACATGGGAGATGTTAAGATATTAGGGAGAGCAATAGCAAGAGCAAGAAAGCTGCTCAGGAATCATGGTGATTCGTGGCCATATCCGTGGTCTGTGTTGCAGTTTTGGTTGCAGAATATGGTGGATGATTAGACGTAAAGAAGGAAGTGGGCCTTTCCCACCAGCTTTCAGACCTTTTTTCAGTACTACTGCCAAACCCCTGAAGGAATACTGAACTCAGAGATACAGAGGGGCTTCTCTGTTTTCTGCCTTTCTTCATGCAGCCTATGTATAGAAGCAGCACCACACACAACATCGCAAAGTATTGCGAAGAAATTACTTTCTTTTAAAAGAGGCTGTGCACCTATTTCTTGTATTTCAGAACACCTTGTCTCGAGGTCACTGCTAGCTTGCATTGTGGCAGTTTCACTTGGCATGCGTAAGATATTTTCCTTACCTATTTCCCTCTGAACTCTCTTTTTTCCCACATGATGTAATATTTGGCTGCAATACAGAGACAAGAAAGGCAGGATAGACTACCAAAGGTCACATTAATTATTCTGACATTCATTCATACCAGGATCTTTTGCTGCTGCCTTTTGTACTGCTTCAGAGGCTAAATTTGGAAATTGTCCAGAACAAGTACAGTCTGTGAATGTATATGTGCACATTTGTATTGGCTTAGCCCAGCAGCTGGAGGGGATGGCTTCTGTTGTCACAATGTCTGTTTTCTGTGCTGAAATAGCAGAAAAAGTTGAAATAGGAAGAATAGAACCACACTATTTCACATAGACCTGCACTTAGATACAAGGGACATGAAGAATACCGTGGGGATTTTGTGGCAAAGGAGAAATTCTTGCATAAGAGAAGCCAAGCAACTCAGAATTTCCTTATGAAGTGGAATTGGTACTCTGCCTTTAACAGAACAAGAGATGAGACTGCAGTTGAGGTTTTATGAACAGTATGTTAATGAGAACATTTGCCCTGGGTATGAGCCACAGGTGAGTCAATAGCCTGACTCTCCTATGAGCTTGCCTGGGAGAGCTCTGGAAACTGCCGCTGTGCCTAGCTCACTTCCAATACCTGCTCCGCTTGCTTTGTCAGGGAAAGCTTTGACAATGGAGACTCAGCAGCTGCCAGGGATGACTGATGACAGTGCCGCACATATTTACCATTAAAAAATATCTCTGGAATCCAATTTTAGTGTTCCTCCACCAGAACAGCTCATGGCCTTTTGCCCTACCCACCATGGATCTGGAGAAAAAAACATCTTCCCTCCTGCATGTGCTTATTTGCTTTTCTCATTGAACATTGTTATGGCCCTACTTATTTTTCTCTCCTTACATGGAATAGACCCAGTTAATTTGATCCACAAAAGCATATATTTAAGACCCCTGGAAGAGCAAGCAAGGTCCTATTCTACTTGAGAAACAAAAATTGCCAAGCTGAATCTGTAGGGCAGGGTCTTTATTTCTAGAAATAACACAACCTGTGACAGGAGCTCAGGCTCCAGACCTTAGAAGGAAGCTGGTAGCCAAGAAACTCTTATTTTAAAATTAAACATGTTTGATCTGAAGTTAAAGATAGACTAAACATGGAAATCCAGACTCATTCCTCTCTGCAGGGTCTACATTAGGCAGGTGCAAAGGAGTGTGATCTTGATAAATACTAAATAAGCCACTAGAAGTAATTTATTTATGCTTCTTGTAACTGTTTCTGGGTCCTGAATTTATAACAATACTCATGAGAAATGCAGGTGGGCTGCCTAAGACAGTTCAAATAAAACATCTGCTCATCAGGAGGAAGCTGTAGGTGGAGGAAGGGCACAGAGGAATCCGTAAATGCTGCCATTATCTTGCCTGTGTACCCCAAAGGTTGCACAGTGTTTTCCACTGCACCTCCCAGCCAGCTTTGTCCTGATGGTTGGATTCCTCTTACCCAGTTTCCACACAGCCCTGACCCTCCCCATTTTCCTATGGTATGACACACTGCTTCCTGACAACTTCAGTCTCATTGCCAGCTCCTTCCCAGACCCAGAGGCACATCAGCACTTCTGCATCAGTACTCTGCTGCACATTCCATCCTACTTGCCTCTATACTATTTTTCTTTTTTCCTTAGGAATTAGCAGCATTGAGGGTCCAAGGCAACTTTGTGTCCCTCGGTTCTGTAAAGAGTAAACTGGCTTGGATGCAAAAAAGAAATGACATGGCAAACCCACAGACCAGACATGGAAACAGACTCACTTCAGAAACAGACACATGAAGCACTTGGCTGACAAACTGTTCCTCATAATCTGCTTGGTTTTGAACTTATGTTTGCTTTCATTGCACAAGTGTGCACATGGTTTCTCTGCCAAGTTCAAATGAGCACTTCACGAGCAGAAAGAAAACCCTGGTGAGTGCAGGAGCTGCAGTGGGAACAACCTGATGGGCAAGGAATGCTCCCTGAAGGTCCAAACAGCAGGTGCACTGAGCAGCTGCTAATTGCTAGTTGAGTAAGCTTGGCAGACTGAAAACCAAATAAAAATAATATTTAAAGGGAAAATATTATTATTGTACATAGTTTCTGGTCAAAAGATGAAAGACTAGAAAACGTCTAATAATTGCTAATCATCTACTAATTACTGTGAATTTGTGTGTGTTTCAGAAAAAAACAAAAGCTCTCAAGAGTCTTTAAAACTGACAAATCAGCACAGGGATTTGTGGATGCTTCAGATATACCTACCTAGATCAAAAACTTAGTATGGGATTTCATTGTGGGTAGTTCCAAAAAACCACTGGCAACAAAACAAGACATCAGGGGCTGAAGTCTAAAAATGTCTCGCTCCACATATTAGTTCCAATTAGTTTCAAGATATATTTTTGTTCTATAACTTCAACATATGAAATGTATGCTCCCCACTTTACAGATAAATGAAATTCAGGATGAAGGGTGAGATAATAAAGTATGCTCCAATATTCACAGTAGTGAAATTGAAAGGTGACTGTGAAATGTCACAGAGGGCTTTTGCGGTCCAAGGTAAGTACACAGCAGGTGAAATTCAAAATCAGCAAGTACTATGTAATGCAACTGTGGAAAAAAAATAACCTTGCCAATATACATACATATGAATATATGTTTACATAAAGTAATTACTAAGTTGTTACTAAATTAATTCGGAAGAAAAATGCAGTATCCTTTTGCAAAACACTGAAGACAAACTCAGCAGTCGTGAGATATGACAGAGCATTAGGAATTATCTTAGGGAAGATACATTAGAATTAGGTGGAGCGGGGCAAGATGAAAAAGCAAAGGCTTGGAAGCTGAGTAGAGATTAGACAAAGAAGGATTTTTCAGTTTGAAAAAATTTACTATAGAAGGAGCAGGCAGTAGACAGATGTACATCTGTAAGTGATAAGATGATAAGTAGAAAAGGGTAATTTATTTCTCAGTGCACAAAATCTAAGGGCAACCAATGACATTTTCAGGCAGCAGATTTATAAGAAGCAAAAATAAAAGTTTTGCCTTACTGCATATTACTACACAGGCTATAGAAGCTCCTGTGGAAAACTGGAAAGACAAAAATAAAAGCAAGCTTGAAAAAGCATTAGACAACATGATGTAACACCCTAAAATCTGTAAACATTATGTCCATAAACATGATGCAACTGCTGTAAAACTGATTGTTGAAATAGTGCATATGCTGCTCTCTTCCCAAAGCATTCTCCATCTTCTGCTCTCAGGAGTAGAATCAGGGGCCAGGTAGGATTTGCTTTGACACTGTGTGGCTCAGGGGCTTGCAGAAGAGCCCTTTTCAACATGGTACATTTTCATTTTTTTTCTGCATTTGGTAAATATATTTGCTCTTTCCCTTATTAAGCACTTATTAACTGAATATTCACTCTCTCATTATTCCATTATGGCAGAAGAAAGCATCTACCTCGCAGAGAAGGGAAGTGTCTGTTGTTATACACATGCAGATACAAACCTGTTTTCTGAAAACAGCTTCTTTTACTAGAAAATACCTCTGGAATTTTGAAAGCTCTGGCTGATAACTGAACACAATTTCATTGTTCCTACTGCCTGGTGTCTTACCTGGGAGGAGAGCATAGGCTATCGAGTGTTTAGTATCTGTACTTCAGGAAGGCCATCAGGTCTGAAAGAGAGATAAAAAGGAAAGATGGAAGAATAAGCACAAGAGACATCAGAAAAATACACTAGGTTTTCTTGGGATTCTCACTATCCTGTGTATGGTGTGAACTCAGCTGTGTGCAGAGAGGTTAATATGGACACCAGAAGCTAGTCGTAAGAACATGGAACACCAAAACGATAATTTTCTATGAACAAAGCTGAAATATATTTCTGGGTATGAGTTCTGCAAACTAATTCAATCTCAAGCAGCAGGTCAGCCTGGGAAACTTGGAGGAAACTTCAACAATTGAGAAGTGGGGCTAACAACTAGTGTGCCTTGCTGGCCACTCTGCCGAGGATGGTCTGTTTCTCAAGCTACCTCAACTTCAGTAGTAACCTGGGAGCCTCTGAAGGTCAATTTTTTGTCTTTGTTACTCCTGAGGTCAAAAGAGCCAAAAAAATTTGACAAGCTTTTGTTGTTTGTATTCTCTTCACAATATGGAGATGATTTAAGGACAGAGGAATTAGTGTGCGTCGCTCAATGGCAGAAGGAAATCACACTCCATTTCCTGCAGCCCAGGTCCCAGGAGCTGCTGTGAGACTGGGTTTTGCAATCTGCAGGGGGTTTGGACAAAATTTCAAACCACAGAAGAAGTTTCTTGTGTGTGGGAAGAAGATGCCAGAAAACTGTATGTATGCAAAAATACCTCATCTAGTTCTTCTCTTCATAGGGGATATGTGCTGACAAATGATCAATACACTGTTGTGAAGTTCATGAGGGTGGTAAAATACTGGCACAGGTTGCCCAGAGAGGTGAGAGATGCACCATCCCTGGAGACATTTAAGGCCAGGCTGGATGTGGTTCTGAGCAACCTGATCTAGTAGATGTCCCTGCTCATTGCAGGGGGGGGGTGGACTAGAAGATTTTTGAAGGCCCCTTCCAATCCAAACTGTTCTATGATTCTATGATATTACATTTCAACTCCCAGGCCTATAAGCAGGTTAAGCTTTGTTCATGGAGGTGGGTCTGTCTGACTTTAGGACAGGTTGGAAGGAGAACAGGGCCAGTCTCCCCATGTCCAACTCACTCTGCCTGCCATGATAATTTATTTGATGACATTCACCTGCTGGTGATAAACAGATGAGGAAGGAAAGCAGAGGTGTCCTTTCACGGAAAACCCTGAAATCATGTTGAAATAACTACATGAAAATTCCTAAATGCCAAAGCTCTAGAACACTTACCAGCAATGCTAAAATAACATAGAAATTTTTCTATTACTAGGGCAGGCCCCCATGAGGTATGCAGTTCCTCAACACAGACGCAACAAGAGTACTCTATTGTTTTATGTGAAAAATATGGCATAAGTCTCAGATTTATATTCAGGACTCCTTAGGCAGCTAAACTTTCTCAGAACCAGTGTAACACAGGAGAAATGAAGCTAGAGTTACACAGCAACTTAAAAGCACTGCATAGTACTTTTATGACAGCTAAGATGTATTTCATTATACCTGCGACCACCAAAGCAGAGAATGGGTAAAATCTCTTCTCTGAAAGGAAAACAGTGGTATTTTTTGCATTAACTTGAGGAGGGTCAAGATTTCAGCCCATACAATTAGAGGCACAGAGAAGGATGTAGAAAAGCAGGTAAGGGGCAGATGATGTTCAGAAGGTGATGCATTAGTTGTAGTGATTCAGCACTGTACTGAGCATCTAATTTTTTTTGTTTTGCTTTACTTTGCATTTTTGAAAGGATGAAAGATGTTTTCCATGTGCTATTTGGATTGAACCTGATGGAAATACAATTTTCATACAAGAAACTGAAATTTCCACATAATCAAATAACCAGATGCTGTGTCATTCTCCTCTCCTCACCTCCCCCCCTCTTCTTTTTTAGTTTCAATTTTCTGTAAAGAAAATTATGAAACAAAGTTTTGGTTAGGTCACTCATTACTGAAGATTTTACTTAGCTGAACCATGCTGCTGCTGTTTCACTTCCAGGCAATATCAGACAATGGGGAGCTACATTTCCTTGGCAGCCTGGGAAAAGTTACTTTTACAAGGCTGAATTTCTCGTAATGTTAAACAAATGTATAATTGAACCAAGCCATGTACAATGCTGCAGGAGCCAAAACAACTCTGTGATCATAGACTGTATCAAAGGTTAAAATGGCATCAATGTGCTCAGGAGCTGTAAGATTCATGAGCAGGTATGTGCTTGGAAAAACTGAATGTAAGAGTGAACTAGAAGAAATTGCACAAGCCTGTAACTCAGTTTTTCAAACCAAACTATTTTGATGCAAGGAAATGTCAAAAATATCCCAATGCATTTAAATACACTTTTCCTCCCGACACATTTCAGCCTAAAAAGAAGATTGTTTTGTCTTGATGTGGAAATTTAGAAGTTTGTTCAGACTATTCTGTAATTTTGCAAGTCACTGTGATGGGCTATTAGACATTAAACAAACACAGCATGGCCTCCAGCTGTACTCCTCTGACCTTTTTCTTGGGAAAGGAATGAGAAACCTATCCTAGGGTTAACATATTTACTAATTCAAGGCAATCAACATATTTTGTGTTTTAGTAGAATCAATTTCATAATGCATTTATTCCAGTCACAGCAAGAAGTGAAATTATTGCCTGTCTAGACAGGAATACAATGCTTAAAAGTAGCTACTTGTGATTTCTTAGAAGCAGACAAAACCTTTTGCACTGCCAATTCATCTAACTGTACAACTCCCTTCTCTTTTTCTGATAAACACAGGCAGCTTTTCCCAATTAGGGCACAAGCTTGCAGTCTCATTTGGACTAAAACCTATAGGACTGCTGAGCTACACTGTTTCAGGCTGCCGATACTTTTCACTTTTACTCTTTAATTTTTCCTTCTAGAAATTAATGGAGTCTTTAAAGCAAACACTCACCTGCCAGCTTTACTCTGGGCAGAGACGTAATCTAAAACTAAAGGGAGAGAGAAAAACCGCAGTGGTGCCCATCTTCTGTATGACAACCTGGTGGCCAAACCACATGCTGACAAAGTGACAGATCTGACCTCTAAATATGCCTAAGCCTGAAAATCAGTGGAGGCAGATTTACATCATTACAGGTGCTGAGATTCTAACATTACAACTGTGAATTCAAACTGTGCTAATTAGCACAAGCTGAGGACATGGCTTATCCATCTTAAGTCATACAACTGGCTAAAACAATGCCTGCATTTGCAGGCAAATCAAACGTCAAAACCAACAGGTATGCCAGATTGCCCCATTCAAGAGAAAGAGGATGCTGCAAACAAGGACCTAAACCAGAAGAAAACAAGCACCTGTGATTTGGCTTTTCTGGAAAGAAGGTAGCACACTGGGGAGCAGACACAAGCAATCCAGCTCCTCCTGGGGAAATTTAAAAGCTCTCAGGTCTAAGCCCAGAGAAGCCCCTTCAATCCTAACACTCCAGATACAGGAGGAATTTGTGATAGGAGACAAGCCAATAAGTGAAATTAATCATGAGTTATGTTCCTTAGTTCCTCAATTCTTCCAGATAAGTGAAATGCCACTAGAAATAGTCTCCTTTCAAAAGAAAAAAATCTTAGGTCAGAAGAATTAAATAATTTCAGTCTAGTTAGAAATTTTCAGAGTGATAGGTAACAACTGAAATAAGGATATCCTGCACATACAGTCATCAGGAAAATTCACTACACAGGCAGATCTTCTGGGCTATTCCCAGAACTTTTTGTGCAAACCAGAAGATAAAACTTCTTTTTCTTGCACCACCCATGTAATTTTCCATGGTGGTGGTGTTCAAGGAGATAGGGTTTCACACAGGACCCAAGTAATAAGTTGTGATGTGAGAAGATGTGTCCTAATACTTCCATTCTTCCAAAGCCTGGAAGCTGTAGGTGGCAAAATCCTAGGTCACCTTGGCAAGGACAACAACTCAACAAGGGTACAAGAGGGGAAGAGAAAAATGCAACACTTTCTGATGTCCAAAAAAATTACTTCAACCAAAGGCAGAATTACCCAGCTAGGACATGGACCCCACAGCTGCACCAGTGACATGACTCATTGCACCTACTTGTTTCAGAAAACCAGACTGGTAGGAGTCAGCCTTCCTGAGGAGGGAGTTTAAGGCTTCCTCCTCAATGTTTTGGGATGCTGGGGTTCACAGATCACAAAATATTTCAATACAGTCCTTTGATCTTCCACATAAACCAATGAGAAGGTGAGACATATTTCAGTCTTCATTCTGCCTTTCCCCTTCTGAAAAAAATGAATTAAGTCAGAGTGAGTCACCGTGCCTCTGCCCATAGATATTTTTCTGTTCTGTGCAAAGATAATTTGTCATTTTCAGCTCCTGAGGAAATGGGATAAAAAGCATCAACTAGCAGTAGAGATAAATTTTGGAATAACAAGGTTGGAGTAAGACCACAGAGGTGAAGAGTACATTGTACAACCCAGCAGTGCTCTTTGGCCAGTACTGGCCTGATTGCTAGGCTCCAGCTTTATTTTGGAGGCAGCCAGTAAACCCTTTTGCAGGACAGACTAACAATACTTCTAAAAAAACATCCCACGCAAGAAATTAATCTCAAATCCTTACCACACACCAGTGGCCGTAAAGAATCAAAGGGATGTGGTCCTAACTGTTCTCTAGCCCTGGCAAGATGAGCAGCAGTAATTTCAGGTGGAAAGAGCATGAATTGGATTTAACTGACCATGGCAGAAACTGACAGCATCAGCATATGCTCTATAGACAAGCAGAATTAGCTGAATGATCTGCTTTCTACAACTGTTTTTAAGACTGGTGGTTAGCAGAAATACATAGAGCTAGACCCAGAAAGCAAGTCATCAAGAAAGATTATCATTACAAACCACTTTTGACCAGAGCAACCAGAAATCCTTACCCAAACATCTGCAAGATTTGAAGAGAAAATGCAGAGGGAAAGCACAAGGTCCTAAACACTGAGCACTTGCTATTGGTAACACAAAGGTTAAGAAGATGATGAATTAAATCTGGAAAGACATCTAGTGGTGGTAGGGAATTTGAGCAGAACATAAAAAAAAAATACTACATTAAATGGGGCAGGAACTGGTGCAAGACTGTAAAGCATATTTCTGGTTTTGCTGAATATGTAGGGAAGAATATGTTACCAGTTCTAGTGAGCTAATCACAAATTTTACTATGTCTGAAATAAATGTGTATTTTAATCCCAGAGATGCTCTCATCATCCAGCAAAACTCTAGAAAACAGGTTGGAGCAAGTACAATCTGAAAGATTAGACATCTAAATAAAATAAAAACTTCCAAATGCATTATTAACAAGAATTATTTTTTTTAAGGAAATTCCATTGCTTTGGGACCCACAAAATGGTATTTAAATATTATTTTGACCATACATTTCTATTCACGTCCCACAGAAAACTTAAACTACAGACTTTGCTCCTATTTGTTAAAGAAGGCATAAAAGCAGGTAATACACTTCTCTTAGGCCTTTGTCAAAGCAGCTTTACCACTTCAGAAAAAGAAAGGGCTGTGGACAGAGAAAATTTCTTGGACAAAAAGAGAACAAAGAACAACAAATATCCTAACAGAAATATAGTTTCTCATGGGAAACTTGGGAAGAGGCAGATGAGAGGAGATGAAAAGAGGGTGGACAAGTTAACAGGAACCAGCCTACAGTTTTCTGGAAACGTTTAGAAAATGAGACAATCAGGAAAAACAGGCAGCACGAGATCCCCAAACAATTTATTAAGACCATCACAGAAGTCTAGTAGACCATGCAAGGTCGAACCCACAAGGGTGTAAAGGTTGAAGACAGAGCTTATGCTCCCTCTTGGAGACAAGGGTCTTTCTGCACAAGAAGGGACAGCTTCTTTGAAGATCTCTCTTGAACAGGAGGAGAGACCCATCAAGGAGGTGGCTTGGACGCGCTCTGAGAGACTGTAGCACCAGCCTGATCTATATTCTCCTATGACGTCTAGAATTACCAAAAGAGAAATTGCACTCATACTTCCAGGATGAAATCACTGAGGAAGTGATAGCTGGAAATGGAGTCTGGCCTTGTAGGTCAGTTTAAGGACAAGAGTCTCATTCAGCACTGCACAGGTTAAGTCCCACACAAGGAAGCCATTCTGCTTATGCCCCAGACAACTGAAAACTTGCTTGTACTGTCCCAGAGGGATGAGTCACACAGAGATAAACTTAGCCAGAATGCCCAATACAAGCAAGCAAGATTCAGGTATATGAGACGGCACAGCCTTGCTGTCTGTCTAGCAAATGAACTCACCTGCAGAGTCCATCTAGCATAAATTCTTGGCTGTGCCATGAATGCCTTAAGCGAGTTTTCATATATTTTTATGTCTGATGCAGCAGGCAGGCATTTGGGAAACAAAATCTTTTGTTTTTTTTTCCTGCTCAGGTTGCAACTGCTTGATACAGTGGCCCTCACTATGCAGTTGTCCTGCATCCTGGGCTGACAAGGAATCTGTGACCCAAAAGGCACTATGGTCTCCTCAAAACACATAGCGAGGGAGTGGAGCTAAGCCAGGCACTGGAGAGAATGTAGTGCACATTGAGCTTGTCTACCGGGGAAGTTACCTCCCAACAAGTTAGGGGAAAGAGCAGCACTGATTTGGAAACTCGGCACTATCACAGTTGCTGAATCAGAGCTTGGCTTCGCAGGAAAGACTTCTGAGAGGAAGCCCTAGAAACTCCTAACCTCAGATAAAAGGAAACATGAGGCATGCCTTTGGAAAATCTTCCCAGACACTGTGCCTGCCTCAGGGACAAACAGCCTGAGCAAGTATAACAAGACAAAAACCAAGAAAGAAATGTTATCTGCTAAGCTACCAAGCAAGATCACTATCTGACATGCCTTGCAACATTAGCTCAGACCTCAGGAAGGTAGAAACCTGGATATTTACAGGTGCCTAGAAGGAGCAGGGGAGCACATTCCACATGTGCTGAACATGAATAGCTCAGTGGCAACAGAAGTAAAAAAGCCCAACTTAAGTGGTTCTTGCTCACTTGGCTTTCTGAAATATTAATCATAGGATCACAGACTGGTTTGGGTTGGAAGAGACTTTAAAGATCATCGAGTTCCAACTCGCTGCCATGGGCAAGGACACCTTCCACTAGACCAGGCTGTCCAAAGGCTCATCCAACCTGGCCTTGAACACTTCCAGGGAATGCCTACTACTGTATTATTATTCATCTGAGAAACAAAATCTCTAGGACAGCTAACATCCTAATAAGGAGCACTTATCTTTTTCATCGAGAATTAGGCTCTTTGGGCATCCTTTTGGTTTCCTCTGTTAAGCTTCAAAATATATTAAGAAATTAAAATCTGACTACTACATTGAACTTTCATGATACAAACCTGCCATAACTCTGCTTTTACCAGCAGAAGCACCCAGCAGTTGTGCCTGCTTTCAGTGCAGGACCTATGTTCATGCCACATTCATTTCCATGCAACTGTGACATATCTGCTGCATGTTTGTTCTCAAAGACCCATGGCACACTTAAAAATTGCCCCTAAATACCTGCTTTATATTGAGTAGTGTACAGCCATATAAATGGTTTTATCATTCATATTGGTACTTACATGAATTTATATAAATGTTGATGATGACTTTCATCTGAATTTCTGTTGATCTTAAAGACTCCGTTGAACGACATTAGCAACCTATGAAAATGCATGCATGATAAAACTGCCCTCTAGTGGGAATGTACCAATCATATCCATAATCAACATACAGAGGAGTATTTTAGGGCCCACAGTACATCGCTGAGCCTCAGTGTCTGGATCAGACAGCAGTCCCACCCTTTCAGACTGTCCCTGCATCTGGCTTGGCTGAGGCTGAAGCTGGGCAGTCTCTGAAGGGCTGCCTGCTGCATTCCCAGCACAGTCACACCACTATGATGACAGCAAGCACCACTTTGGCTTTTTCAGCCAGACCTTTCCTGTACTGCTATTCACAGGGTGACGTGGTTTGAGGCCTGACACAGGGCATGCAGAGGGCATCCTCTGTCAAGTTGCACAACCTATTAGTTGAGGAAAAAAGACTTACTGGAAGCAAATTGGAAAAATAAGCATAAATATCAACTGTTAGAAACCCTAGCATTATTCAGAAGCCTTGTATTCACATGATGCTAGTACTTGGCCAGCATCAGGTACGCATCACTGAGTACACATCAACAGCAAAAGCTGAAGCCCTAGAAACTGAGAATTCTCCCCAGCGCCCTACCCACAGAGATGCCATCACTCTGTACCAAAGCGCTGAGTAGATCCACAAGACTCACTCTCCTGCCACCTTACTGAAATAGGGAAAGCAGTAATACCTCACTCTGACATTTTAATTCTTGTTTGTTCTATTACAACAGACAATGCCCTTCTTGCACCCTCTTGCCACAGATTTAGAGATGCACCAAAGGGGCAGCATTTGCTGATCCTTCACCTCTGGATGATGATCTCAGTTTCAACTCTGCTTATTATTTCTACCCCACAGGATCTGAGGGCTCTGGCCAAGACACCACACAGACTTACTGCCTTCTGACAGAATGTGAGTCCTGAGCAGGACCATCTCCTAACCATGGTTTGTTCACACAGCATTAGGCCTGGTAGATAAAGAGCCAGCATGACTATTTCTCATTAACATGGCATAGATTCATCATCCTGCAAAGCATTCCTCCCTTCCTCCAAGAGCCTGGGACCAGCATATATGACTGCTACCTTAAGCTAAAGTAGCCACTGAATCAAAGTGTTTACAGAAAGGTTAGTTTCATACGGGCTGAACCTGCCAGTTGAATTCAGTATTCTGCAGGATAATTCAAGGCTTTCTCCCTGCCTCTCCCACAATGTATACATGTTTGCTCTCTTCTACATTTAGAAACATATCTGCAGGTTGTGTCAGTAGTTCCTTATTTATGAAAATGGTAGGGGACAGACTGCTAGCATTAATCTTAAAAAAGCGTAATGCTCTGGCTTGGACAATTTTCCAGTGCTTGACCCCAGATCTCCAGCTCAGTTGCTCCAGTAGGTCACCTTAGTGACAAATACTTACAAGTGGTATCAATTTAACACATTTTTAGGCTGTTAGGTTTATTTTTCCAAGATGGAATCATTCTGTACCACACATTCTGTGGCTTCCTTTGACCCTGGTGATGTGAAGCCCTTTGGGAGCTGGCCTCCAAGTTAATTCAAAAGCTGATATTGCCAGACTACACATGATAATTCAAGCATTCAGATCCAAAAGCTTTTTTCCTCAGGCCATTGGCTAAAGCTGTAGAAAACAACTGCTCAGAGACACCAGAGGAGATCCCTAAGATCTATGCAAGTATTTCTCTGCTACCTTGTACTCTTAAGAGTAGCTTGGGCTCTCCAATATTTAGGTCTAAAACTTGCACCCAGAGATAGCATGCAGAAGTTCTGCAAAGGACAAGAGCTTGCATAAAGGAAGATGTGCAAATTAAAGCCTCCACTTTTTCTTCAACTCAGACTTTAGTCCTCTATTACCAACTTCAAAATCACACTGACAACCAAGAAGGAAGCGCTGAACTTAAAACTTTGCTCCAGACTTGTTTCCACATTTGTGATTTTAGAATAAAGTTTGGGTTAAGATATTTCAGGTTTTACTCTAAGATACATTTAGAATTTAATTGCAGAAATATTTGCTTCATCCACAGCTGAGCAGTATACTTTGAAATATGATGTCTCCATACAAATGCCCATAGCATGGGAAACAAACAAGAGGAACTGGAGATGTGTGCATGTCTATGGGGGCATGATATCATAGGTATCACAGAGCCATGGTGGGATGGCTCCTATGACTGATGTGTAGGAATGGAAGGTTACGGGCTCTTTGGGAAAGACAGGCCTGTAGGCAGGGAGGGAGAGCTGCTGTTTATGTTAGGGGTAGGCTGGAGAATATGGAACTCTGTCTGGGGACAGGTGATCAGTCAACAGAGAGTTTGTGGGTCAGGGTTAAAGGGAGAACAGCAATGGGAGACATTATTGTGGGGATATGTTACAGACCACCTGACCAAGAGGACTCTGTGAAGAAGAGCTCTACAGACAGATAGGAATAGCCTCACGCTCACAGGCCCTTGTTCTCATGGGGGACTTCAACAACTCTGATATCTGTTGGAGGGACAGCACAGCCCGGCATAAGCAATCCAGGAAGTTGCTCAATTGTGTGGAAGGCAACTTCCTTTTGTAAGTAATAGAGGGTTCGACGAGGAGCGGTGCCATGCTTGACCTCGTGTTCACCAACAGGGAAGGGCTGGTTGGATATGCAATGCTCCAGGGTAGCCTTGATTGCAGCGATCATGAGATGGTCGAGTTCGAGATCCTCAGGACAGTGAGAAGGGCGTGCAGCAAGCTCACTGCCCTGGACTTCAGCAGAGCAGACTTTGGCCTCTTCAGGAACCTCCTCTGTAAGGTTCCATGAGATAAAGCCGTAGAGGGCAGGGAGGCCCAAGACTGTTGGTTGATCACCTGCTGCAAGCTAAGGAGCAATACATCCTTACTGGAAGGAAGTGCGGCAGGAAGGCCAGGAGACCTCTTTGGATGGATAAGGAGCTGCTGAGGAAAATTCAAAGGAAAAAAGAGACTTATAAAAGGTGGAAGCAAGGACAGCTGGCCTGGGAAGAATACAGGTATGTTGTGCAGGAAGCTAGGGACCATGTTAGGAAAGCTAAGGCCCAGTTAGAATTAAACTTGGCTAAGGATGTGACAGATAACAGGAAGGGATTGTATAGGTACATTGCCAATAAAAGACAGGCTAGGGAAAAAGTGAGCCCTCTTCAGAATCTTTTGGGAGAACTGGCTACCATGGATATGGAGAAAGCTGAGGTTCTTAATGACTTCTTTGACTCAGTCTTCACTGGAGAATGTTCTGACCATATCACCCATGTCTTGGAAGGCAGATGTTGGGTCAGTGAGAATGAAGAACCTGGACCCAGTGTAGGAGAGGATCTGCTCTGAGACCATCTTAAGAACCTGAGTGTATACAAGTCCATGTGACCTGATGAAATCCATCTGTGGGTCCTGAAGGAGCTGGCAAATGAAGTTGCTAAGCCACTGTCCATCATATCTGAAAAATCATGGCAGTCAGATGAAGTTTCCAATCACTGGAAAAAGGGAAATATAACCCCCATTTTCAAGAAGAAGAAAATGGATGAGCTGGGGAACTACAGAGCAGTCAGCCTCACCTCTGTGCCTGGCAAAATCTTGGAGCAGATTGTCCTGGAAGGCATGCTGAAGCACATGAAATACAAGGTGCTTGATGACAGCCAATATGGCTTCACTAGGGGGAATCCTCACTGATACCAATTTGGTGGCCTTCTGTGATGGGGCTATAGAACTGATGGACAGGGATAGAGTAGTTGATATATCTACCTGGACTTGTGCAAGGCGTTTGACACTGTCTCACATGACAACCTTGTCTCTAAGTTGGAGAGTCATCAATTTGATAGATGGACAGCTCAGTGGATAAAGAACTGGCTGGATGGCCGCTTGCAAAGACTTGTGCTTAATGGCTCAATATCCAATTGGAGATCAGTAACGAGTGGTGTCCCTCAGGGATGGGTGTTGGGACTGGTCTCGTTTACCATCTTTCCGGGTGACATGGACAGTGGGATTGGGTGCGCCCTCAGCAGGTTTGCCTATGACACCAAGCTGTGTAGTTCAGTTGATACACTGGAGGGAAAGAGTGCCATTGAGAGGGACCTTGACAAAATTGTGAGGTGGGCTGATGCCAGCCTGATGAAGTTTAACCATGCCAAGTGCAAGGTCCTACACCTGGGTAAGAGCAATCCCAGAACAGCTGCAGGTTGGGCAGAGAAGAGATTCAGAGCAGCCCTGAGAAGAAGGACTTGGGGGTGTTGATTGATGAGAGAATGAACATGAGCCGGCAGTGTGTGTTTGCAGCCCAGATAGCCAACCTGGGCTGCATCAAAAGGAGTGTGACCAACAGGTCAAGGGAGGTGATCCTGCCCCTCTACTCTGCTCTTGTGAGACCTCACTTGGAATACTGTGTGCAGTTCTGGTGTTCTCAACATCAAAAGGACATGGAACTGTTGGAACAAGTTCAGAGGAGGGTCATGAGGATGATCATGGGACTGGAGCACTTCCCGTATGAAGATAGGATGATAGAGTTGGGGCTGTTGAGCCTGGAGAAGAGAAGGCTGTATAGAGACCTCAAAGCAGCCTTCCAATATCTGAAGGGGGCCTATAGGGATGCTGGGGAGGGTCTCTTCATGATCTTAAAGTCCTTTCCACCCCTAACTATTGTATGATTCTGTGATCTTGGAATAAAGAAATCTCCTTTCTCACACAATAAAGACAAACTGATCTGTCATATTATTTCTTTTTAGAGAGCTTTGCTTTGCCCAGGTCACAGTTGTTTGTCTGTAACCATGACCTAAAAGCATTAAATTCAACTAAAACATCTCAACTGAAATACACCCTTAGATATTAAATAAACCAGACTAAACATGTTTACTGCATTGACTTGAAGAGAGAAGATGTTACCAGCAATTCCTCACTCATCAGATATAGTTTCAGTCCCCATTCACCCTGCAAGCCTCACCATCCCTCTCCAACAGGTCTGCACAAGCTACAAGGGGGTGACCAAGTATCAAGTGCCCATGGTGATTCACCAAAACCCCTGTGCAATCACCAGCAGTGACTATTTCGCCCTCTTCCCCAAAGGTAGCATTTGCCAAGGGACCTAGGACAACATAGACACCAGAGGGATGCAACCAAATGAGTGGTGACCTAGAAGAAAACAGAAAACAGACTTCACTGCAACTCCAGTGTCAACTCAGATCTAAGTCATTTTGAAACTACCCCATACCACAGCGGGAAACTCCTCAGAGTTGGCAGAGCAGTGTGGTCTACTCTATTTGAGCAAGGTGCTATACTCTTTATATATTAGTGTTCACTGGTTTGGGGACCACCACTGCATGTCAAACTTGCCTTTATCACTTAGATTTCTGCACATAACATCTAAGTGTGGCAGAGCATAAGTACCATTACAGGGAAGTTTATGTGGGGAGAACAGCCAGTAATCAGTGAGACTCAGATACACAAGAGCAAACATTGTAATCTCTCTGGAAGCTGCATGTAAAATGAAGGCAGAGAAGATTGTAAGAGGGGCTGCCAAGTGGACTGAAAGCCCCAGCAGATGCTTGGCTCAGACGGAGCCGATGCACACTGAAAACACACTGGTAGGGAGAGGCCTGCTTTAAAAGCACAACTCCTTTGTCATCCCTGGGATTTAAATCACTTTGTGGTGGCTGGCAAGAAAGGAGGACTTCAAACAAGAACAAAATGTAGTTATAAACACACTTTCATTTAGAGCCTGATGAGTTGCAAGTCAACATCCTATTGCTGCTTTGCCTGTTGGCACCCTTGAGCATTCATACCAAAACAAGGAGCATCCCTCCCCAGCTGTCTGCCCCCTAACCCCCACAGCAGAGAAAGGTAATAGATGAAGGCATCTCTTTATATTTCCTTTTATGAAAGCCTAAATTAGGTTTGTGCGGCAAGGTTTTGATCACAGCAGGGTCTACACGGTTGGCTTCTGCAAGAAGCTACTAGAAGCTTCCACTATGTCTGACAGAGCCAATACCAGCTGGCTCCAAGACATCCTGAAACTGGCCAAGGCCAAGGCCATCAGCTACAGTGCTAGTGCTCTGGGATAACATATTTAAGAAGGGAAAAATGGTACTGCACAGGAGCCAGAGAGAAGAGTGAGAACATGTAAGAGAAACAACTTTGCAGACAACAAGGGCAGTGAAGAAGGAGGCAAGGAGGTGCCTCAGGCACCACAGCAAAGATTCCCCTGCAGCCTGTGGTAAAGATAATGGTGAGGCAGGCTGTCCCTCTGAAGCCCATGGTTAATGGTGGAACAGATAATCTACCTGCAGCCTATGGAGGATGCTCACTGTAGTAGGTGATGCCTGAAGGAGGCTGTGACCCCATGGGAAACCCATGTTGGAGCAAGCTCCTACAGAACTCATGGACTCATGTAGAGAGAAGAGTCCATGCTGAAACAGGTTTCCTGGTTTATTTCTCATTATCTTACTCTGATTTGGTTGGTAATAAACTGATTTCCTCAAGTTGAGTCTGGGTTTCCCTGTGACAGTAATCAGTGAGTGATCTTTCCCTATCTCTCATTATATTTTTTCTCCCCTGTCTAGCTGAGGAGGGGGAGTGACAGAATGGCTTTGGGAGGCACCTGGTGTCTAGCCAAAGTCAACCCAGGATGAAGGCAGAATGAGCACTGATTAGTTACCAGTTCCATGTTACCAACATCAATCAATATCAAGAGGCAGCAGCAGGTCAAATGCGGTGAGGTGTCAGCACAAAACCAGTAAGCAACAAAGATACCAGTGATTGACTCAAAGATACTGCCACGCAAGTGATGGCAAATGCATACACTCATCAAAGAGGAGAATAAGTAGGAAGATGCAATAACTTGAAGTAAAAAAGCAGAAGTCAAACTAATTGTATAGCTTGTAGAACTGTTACACAGGATCAGTCTGTGTCAAGAAAAAGTCAGGTTGAACAAGACCGATCCCAATACCTGAGGGATACCACTTGCTACTGGTATCCAGCTGACACTGAGCCTTTGACCACAACTCTTTGCATAGGACTATCTAGCCAGTCCTTTATTCATCGAGTGGTCCACCTATCAAATTGATGACTCTCTGATTTAGAGACAAGGATGTTGTGTGGGACAGCGCCAGATGCTTTGCACAAGTCTAGGTAGATAACATCAACTGCTCTACCCCTGTCCATCAGTTCCATAGCCCCGTCACAGAAGGCCACCAAATTGGTCAGGCAGGATTTCCCCCTAGTGAAGCCATATTGGCTGTCACCAAGCACCTTGTTGTTTTTCATGTGCTTCAGCATGCCTTCCAGGAGAATCTGCTCCAAGATTTTGCCAGGCACAGAGGTGAGGCTGACTGCTCTGTAGTTCCCCAGCTCATCCATTTTCTTCTTCTTAAAAATGGGGGTTATATTTCCTTTTTTCCAGGGATTGGAAACTTCACCTCACTGCCATGATTTTTGAAATATGATGGATAGTGGCTTAGCAACTTCATTTGCCAGCTCCTTCAGGACCCACAGATGGATTTCATCAGGTCCCATGGGCTTGTATACGTTCAAGTTCTTAAGATGGTCTTGAACCAGTTAATTGCAGTCTAAGAAATTCAGGTAAGACATGAGCAAAACCTGTCAAAAAAGCACAGTGACTTCTGCAAGAGAAGATCTTTAGCTAAATCTTAGCTGCACTTAAGGCACAGATTTAGAAGGCAGGCCAAAGTCTTATCATAAGTCCATAGATCCTGTTTTGCTTATTGCTGGGTTCCTGGTGGGCACACTGCCACAGAAGACAGGGTCTTGGCAGGGTGAAAATAATGACATCAGACTTACTGCAGAATGAGGATGTATATCAAGGTTGCTGCATCAAGGATTTAAGACTGAAACTTGACAAAAGATCTAGATCTTCAGGTGAAGAACAGTAGAAAACAATCTCCCTGAAGAACTCAGCAGTTTCCTCAAGTTTTCTTTCACTTTTATCTTAGGCAATTTGTGGTGACTGATGAAGATGACAGCCTGGGGCAGATGGACCATGTGTTTGACTCAGTCCAGAGACATATATGCTCAGCTACACATACAGATCTCTTCACCTGCTGCTTCTGCTCTCATAGTAAAACAATTGCCAAAATATTTTCCACTGCCTTTGCACCTTCCAGGCAATAATCTAAAAATGCATTACAAGCTTTTAACAACCCCTACAACCCTTTTCCAGTACAGCAAACAAATTTTAGCTCCCTAGAAACTGAAAGAGAGCGAAAGCATTTGCTTGGATTAGACCTACTAGCAAAACTACAGGGACAAAAGTAATAGGCACAGTTGTGTTTATTTTAAGTCCAGCAGCCTAAGATTATCAGAACAGCACAGAGCCTCACTGACAGCTATGGATTTGACTTGATACTCTCCTGTAACACGAAGGCCATGCAGGTCCCTGCAGGTCAGAGGTGGGAATGTTCCCACTGCCTTGCGCTGGACTTCTGTTCTGTGTACACACCACTCAATCTCTACAAGGTGCAAAACCCAATTCCCAAAGAGGACCAAGCACTATTTTCACTGGAATGAAGTGGACAGTTCAATGACCAGGTACAGCAGGCTGTCACACTGTGGTATTTCAACTAGATTATCCTTAAGGTATCTTTCAGCCCAAACTGTTCTATGATTCTACGATGCAGCTGCATCAATTTCCCTACTGTATCACTGCATCCCACGAGAGCAGGAAGAATCCCTGTTGCTGGAGCAGCATATGTGCCTCCTGATAATTGCAGATGCTGAAGCTGAAGCATGAGTGTTACCACTGGAGGCACTGAACAGGAATTTTAGATGGTCACAAAGAAGAAAGGAAATTTGTCAAATGAACTATTCAATTAAAAGGAAAATTACCAAAGGTCAAATATCAGTACTTCATGTATTTTTCACCGCACCTTCCCCACTCCCCTGCCCCATCTCCCTTCCCACTTCCTTCCTCTCCTCCTCCATGTAGCACCCCAACTAACATGAGTCTGGGTAACAGGCAGATTAAAAAACATATTTCTATCTTCACTAGTAGACAGCAACTACTTAAACTGAAAGAAGCTTTAGTCTAAGGTATAAGTAGGGATGTACATAAATGTGGCTGGGATGTTAAAGAAATACGCAAAAATAAAATGTGGTGATAGTTTAAGTTAAGGAGTTTGCAGTTTAGACAACAGATCTCCACAGAACTTATCTCTAACTACACCTGTTTCAGCGCATTAGGATTGGCCAATTTAGACATGAGGAGCAGCTCTCCCTTTCCTCAGCTCAAAGTCAGGACCAAAGCAGTCAAGTTAGCCTAGCAGCACAAGGCATGTAAGCTGCCACATCACTGCTGGCCTGCTCAGCCATAATCACCATCTCTTACAATTTATGATGCAAATTCGCTCTTGGCTAAGTGTGCAATTCTTCACTGTTATAAGCCAATAAGCTAAGTGAATAACAAAGATAAAACTGACCATGGAGAAGAAGAAAGCCTAACAGAGTACTATAATAAATATAGAACTTTAAAATTGTGTTTGTTCTATGGCCACATTAAAGGTAAGTGTTGTGGCTGCTACTGAAAACTGCAGAACTGCTTCTTTTACAAGTTCTGTTAATGTTTCACTGGTTTTGGTAGTGTTTCATGGGAGATCCCTGGGCTGATCCAAGGAACAACAAATACAGTGGCAAAGACAGGGACTTGTGAAATGTAAACACTGAGTACCCAGGCAGATCAACCTTCCACCAGATCTATCAGTCCATGTTGGCAGGCTACCCACATGCCACAGGAGTTAATCTGTGAAAAACCTGCTTAGACTTCAAATTGCTGCAGCTGCCCTGTCTCCTAAATACTGGTTGCTAAATAAGAAAGAAGCCTTCCAATATGAGCGCCCTGCTTTCTGTGGTTTCATCTTGAAAGTCACCAGTAAATCAGTTTGCCAAAACACAAGGCAATGTACAGTCCACTCAAGGCAAATGACAGAAGAGCTACTCCATACTGTGCTTCAAAACAAGAACATGAATTGTCTTTTTGCTTAAGAAAGGAGAAAGTATACAATTTGCAGAATGTAGGCCACATGTTGGACCTTGCCAAATGCAAGCCACAGTGCTTAAAGGAATTGTGGTGAGAAGTTCAAATAAGAGTAATAACAGCTCTGGCACCACGCTAAATAAGCAGCATCTGAAATGCACACAAAAGGACAAGAGGCAAAACACAGCCAGTCAGTGGGAATTCACAGATTACCGTATATGATTACCATATATAACAAACCATTAAGGCTTGGAAATAAGGTTGCAAAAGTATGTTATGAAAAGAATCATTTTAATTTACAGTCAGATGACTGAATTGAAAGACCTTAAACGACATTATTTCAGTCTCTGCTATATAACCACACGGTAGCTAATTCCTTCATTAAGCTCTAGTTTTATGGTTTAGCCAAAGCTTTTACTCTAGAAAATTGTATGTTTTGGTTTACAGTCTCAAAATGACAACAAAGCCAGCTCATTTCTGGCTCTTTATGACTAGCTACTTTCTGATAAAAAACAATGTCTCTTAATTCCAGATAAAACTTGTCTAATTTCTTCTTCAAGAAAAAATATTTCTGTTGCATTTTTTGACCTTTAAGATACCAAATTATTTTTTGAAAGAATGATAGATGTTAAAAATCTGCACTTGGGAAAGGTTGGAAGACTGTGCCCTTTGGAGCTTTGCTAAACAACCCCATTCTAGATATTTTCGATTTTAATTTTTTTTCCCCACCTGCTGTAATTGTCTCTGCCCAAACCAGGTGTCAGAACAACAAAAACCCATAAAGGAAAATAATAGCTGAAACCCCCTAATATTTATTGCACATTACTGCTGCTCATCTGTCTTTCTCTGCACCAGCGTGAATTTGGAAGCCCACTGAGCTCATTCCAGAATGAATTCTCCTCCTTAGCAATAGTACTACAAGTATGAGCTGAGAGGCACTGCCCTAAATACAATGTGAGGTAAACCCGTTTCCTCTAATGAGTCCTAGAAGCAGATAAATCAAAAGTAGGTGAGTTAAGGAAAATTAATCAGAATATGAAAAAATTAAAAAGTGTCAGAATACTGAACTGTATTCTTTAGCAATGAGCTACAATTTGGATAATGGTTAAAAGCAATATGGAAGGCCATATCTCTAAACCAGACATGGCACATCCTAATGCAGCACCTGATGGGGCTAGCTTGTTTTCAACTGTTTGCAAAGTTTCCAGTGTGCAGGTCAGAAAGGAATAACAAATGGTATTCTGCTTGCTTGCTGACCAAAGATCAACATGAAGCCAAAAAATAAAACTTCTTTAGATGTAAAAAACCACTCAGTTCTATGGGCAATGCTTCTTATTGAATCCAAAGTATTTAATCTATCTCTACTATTTTAAAACCTCATCACTCCTGTAATCTAACCATAAGAAAACCATTACCATGTTTGGGTTTAGATTAGAATATACCATATTTGGAAGATGACATTGCCAAAAATTGCTTAATTTCAAAACCAATTGCAACATAGGCCTATTTGCAATAATTTCCACATACATAATAGCCAAAATACTATGACTAGGTTGTTATTTATGATAAGCAGCATTATTTACACTTGGCTATAATGAGCAGTGGTCATAATCATTATTTCTGAATTTAAAAAATGCTCATCAGTCCTGGACCAGAGGGAATTGCATGGCTGTTGTGGGTTTCTGAACTTCACCCACTAACTTCACTATACAATCTAAAGTCTTGATTAAGTCTTAAAGTGTATTTTGCCTTCAGACTGATGCACAAAAAAATAAGTCATTCTACTTGCTACGATTGAGAAAATAGGAAGAGCAGCACTTTGCCTCAATAATTTGTATCTGATCAAGAAGAAGATTTTATTGTCGAGACAAGAAAATTTTCATTGGAAAATAAGATATAATATTGCATCAGTCCAAGAAGTTGGATTAGCACAGACAGAAGTAGAAAATGTACATGGTTCTCAGGCATTACTGTAGCAGGGAAAGGAGTTTGCCATAAACTGGATCTCTAGCTCCATGCATTCCTGTCTTGCAACAGTCTCTGAATTATGAGTCCATGGAAAAATAAATACTTATTTCAACTTACCTGTATGTCCTTAGGACTGGTAGACACATCACCTTCCTGCTTAGATGGGCAGACTTCCTTAAATTCTAGCTCTAACCATCTCAAGGCAACCTTCCAGAATTATTTGAATGATGAGCTGTTCTGTCAATGCACCTGGAGGCTGAGAGCCCCAATCCTTCCATTCATGCTTTATTTTTCCCTCGGAAAATTCAGATTTTTTTCTCATAATTTTTCTTTCTAGAAAGTTGAAGTGTCACATTTCTCGTTAGGTTGCCAAGGCTGAAAAATGGCAGTTTTTTGAAGCACTTTTATTCTATGTCAATTTATTATTTAGAAACATTAACTTGAAAGGCCAGAGCTGTTATCCAAGTGCTTTATTTTTTCCTCTTTATGAGTGACCAATGCTCCCACAGGGCATCACAGCCTCCTCTCCAGTAGCACTAGTGTGAGTCTTTTACAGGAATTGTGCCCAAATGCAAATTCCCATATACCACGTCCCTTAAAGCACACTGAAGCAAATTAATAGAGAAAGCTCCAGCTAGGACATCGTAACATGATGACATTTTCTTTGAGGACAAGGTGGTTTTTAAGTAAGTGTTGATATCCCTATTCCACAGGTAGCTCTGAGATTGTTTATTCCCAGTGCAGGACATGATCATAAAAAAAGCTAAGCTGGTGCCAATATCCAAGTCACATAAGTAACTGCTCACATGCATATAAGGTAGGTGAATGTAATGCTCTCAGAAAATGTAGCTAAGTGGTGAACCCAAATTCTTTAGTTCAGCAGTGGGTAGAACAAAATTTCCTAGCTCTTGATTCCTTAATTCATCCCTACCAACTCAAGAAGGTAGCATTTTTATAGTGGCGGTAGGAAACAGAAGTGATTACAGAAGAATCTGTGTCTGCTACTTTTACACAAGGGTGGGGGCAGACTAACTGTTAATGGGCAGGCTAATGCAGCTTTGCAAATATTTGGGGATTTTTGTTACTCAATCCCAATGGACGTGATTCGCTATGAAGAAACTCACATGAATGTTAACTGATAATAGCAGTAGCGGTAGAATGCTAAATAGCCTAAACCATCATGAAATTATTTCATAACTGTACTGTTACAAAATTCATTTTCAGTCACACTTTCAGAAAACCTGAAGAAAAGTAATTACTATCAGCATCTAACTAATATATATACAGTGCAGGGCTAACTGGAAAAGATTTCTCTGAACTGCAAGGAAATGCTTTCCTTTGTTTATTGGGGTGTGGTGCCTGCGCTCCTTCCAGCCAGACTCCGAGGATTTTAAGCATAACCATCTAAAGGTTACTCCATGTGGAAATACTAGCCACATGAGAACTGCAAAGTTTAATAAGCAGGCTCAGGAATTCAAAATCCTCACCAGTACCTGCACAGGATGCCCTTTTCATCAGTGCTTTTGTTGTAAAAAACCTACATGTAGATATAGAAAATGTATGATGATGTTAGATCATGACACCACAGGCTGTTAGGATACAGGAACGTGAAAACTAACTTTCCCCTTTCTCCTTGCGCTTGAATACCTCAACAGCAAAGTGAAGAGA
>JASSUY010030705.1:0-18364 GCA_032466535.1 Forpus xanthops | reverse complement strand
ATGATTGAGTGGAAATTCATGGCATCTCTTGCATGCTAAGTATAAAATCATGTGTTTCTAAATTGAATGAAGAGATACAACACAACCTGAAAGGGAATGAGAAGTTGTGTACTGCTCTCTCAACTTGGTGCTCAGTGCTTCCCATATCATCCTGCCTCCCGGCTCTTACCTTTTTCCTCTCTGGGTAGGAATTAATCAGGAAATACTAGATGAACTGCAATATAATTATCACAGTTATTTTTGGTGCCAACAAGGGGATTGCAGTTGTACAGAGGAAGCTGGATGCATTGTAGAAGGAAGCTGGATTAGTTCTCATAAATTTTTTAACAAAGACAATAAACCTGAAGGGAACTGTCCACATAGAAAGTAATTTGCCTTACTTTGTATTTGGCTTACTTCACCATATATCAAAATCAGTGGCTGATTTTGGTTTACAGATGACCTGTATGCTGATTCTGGCAAAGCCATCAGTATTTCAGTTTAGAGAAATAAGAACATTATTCACTTCACAAGGCATTCCTTTTGTCTCAGCTCTGCCCAACTTCCATACAGCCCCAAATCACTTTGGCAATGGCAGTGTAGTCAAACAGTCAGAACAGGAGCCCCAGCAACTCTGCTGGATGCAATAGAACAGATCACTGGAGGAAACATTTGCCCTGGCTACACAGGACATTCAGCTCTGACTGCTTTAAGAATCAAAGGCTGATATATCCTGACCCAAGCACTATGTGCACTGTGTGACTACCCTCACCACACACTGAGAGGGGAAGAGAGTGTCTACGCAGAGCACACACTTGGGATGTGAAGATTGTCTCAGAGCATTTTGCATAATCTTAAGTTATACACACACAAAAATCAAGCAATCGGAAAACTCAGAGCTGCGCTGACAACTGTGAGTGCAGTGCCAGAAGGGACACCGCAGCTTTAGCACCATTCTCTGCTCAGCAATCCGTAGAAGGAGCCAGAAGCCAGGCAGCAGCAGGAGGTAGCCGCAGCTCTGCTGTGTGCGATGGAGGATCTGCCCCACATCTCCCCCAGCAGGTGACTGGGACAGGGCCAGGCTGTGCCCGAGTCCTACTTAAGGGGCTGATAAATTTAAATAACAAAAATACAGTTAAAAATACAGGTAAATTTGAAATAGCAGCTGGACTTACCGCCCAACTGGAGGCAGAACTGCCAGGTCTTGCATCTCTCAGAGGGTGCATAGGCAGGTGGCATACCTGTGAGGAGCAACTTTCAGAAAACAAGTCTTCCCCACAAAATATCCCACAGTCTGGGAAACCCAAGTGCATGTGACATGCACTTCATGGTCCCACTTACCAAAAATTGACAAATTGCAAGAATTAACTAACAGGGATTGCAAATCATATATTTCTCAAGCAAGAAGTCAAATAAAGGCCTTCATATGCACTTGGAGAAAGACTAGATCCTCTTTCCCTTGCTCAACTGTCACAGGCTCTCTCCTGTCTGCTGTTTTGCTACCATCAGTTTGAATGTCAGTCTGCATAACTTAGCCACTGCAAGCCAAAGCTGACTGCAGTCCAGTCAAATCTCCAGAGTAATTGCTTCTCGACAGCAGCAGGTACTTTTCTCCAGTGCTCTGTTTCCAGTGCTACAAAGGGACCACTGGATCCTGTTGCCAGTGCTACACTTCGGGAGCTTCGACCTATGCTGGAAGATGTGCTAGTGACACTGCAAATGGGACCACAAAGAACTGGGCAAGCTGAAGAGACAGATTAAATCTGTTAAATACCCCATTGCTCTTGGGGGAGAAAAATAAACACCAGCGCTCTTGAATGACTAGTTCAAAATAAGCATCTGTGATCTCCACATCAGGTTTGGGTGTTGTCCAGGCTGTGTGCTAAGGCTTACCATCGGTTTCAGATTTCCTGAGTATGTACTTTGATCTAGTGGGAGCTGTCCTGAAATGACAGGGGCATCTCGACTCCAAGATGAGTGAGTATAGTTGTCTGCAGACTGAGCAATGATGGAAAAACCTGCCAGAAATGAATACCAAATGACCTTCCTGTGCTCAGGGACTGTTCCAAGCTCATTTGGGATTTCCCTCCACATACATAAGCAAGTGCTGATAGCCCAAGTAGTCTTTCTTTTTCGCAGAAGGGAAAACATAGAAGGTTTACAGTAAATAAGCTATCTTCTGAATAAAGTCTAAGTTTCAGTATGTTTCATGGTTTAATATTAAAATCATACCCATTTCAATTTCTTTATCTCTAATAATCTACACCACATTAATATCAAGTCACACGGAATTTGTCAGCAGTGCTGTTTGAGCAGAGCCTTGGCTTCATACCACAATGAGTTTATCCTGTTGCATTGCCAATTTATCTGTGATTTGTTGCTGTTTGACTGTCAGCAAGGAAAATACCCTCTGTTTTGCTAAATAAGTAAAACCCTGAACAATACATACTCCTATGCTAAAGGAAGTCTGACCTATTTAGATTTTACTGTAGAAAAATCAATGTTTTCTGCCCCAAAGGCTTTCATGTGCTCAATCTTCAGACAAACTTGAACAACATACAAATTCTTACTGGAAAGTCAGTCATCATATTATAAGTCACATATCTGAATCATTTCAGCATCTGGATGGGGGAAAACAAGGTCTAACATTTACTTTGGCTTATAAACATTCTCCTCAGACAAAACCAAATTCACCTTGGAGTCTGCTTATATTCCTGTGAAATTCAAACAGTTATCCCAGCTCCTGTTGGCTCAAAACTGTACCAAGAAAAGGCAGTCTTAGTAACGTTCCCATAAAAGAAAAGCAAGGTGAATCAAAGTAGAAACATAAACTTCCCAGTGGTTCCTCTAAAACCAGTGGCTTTAGGAGTAAGCTTGATATTTGACAGTCACTACATGCAGAGAGCTGCATATAAAAATACAAGAGCTCCTCATGATTTTACTCACATTGAGGTAGGTTAGAATAACTCAAATAAACTATGCAAAGTTACAACTTAGAAAACAGGATGCCAACAGGAAAAGAATAAAGCCCACGATATTTAACCTCTCCAAATGTGTATTTGTGTTTAAAAGGTATTTCAGTGACCTATCCACTACTGACCAGCTGACACTCATCTCCAGTCATCACCAGCCTTCAAAGCACTAAAACAAGAGGGTTCTCTGTCACTTCATAGCAAGAAATAAGACCACAGACAGCCTTCTCTGCAACTAGCACTTAAATTCACTTGAAGTTCACATTACTTGGAGGGTGGGAAGACTCTACAGAGGGATCTACAGATGAGACCCTTGGTTTAGTGGTGGATTTGAGAGCCCTAGGGTAACATTTGGACTTGATCTTAAAGGTCTTTTCAAACCTAGCTGATTCTATGAAAAAAATAAATAAAATAATCACCACAATCTCTGGGCAGAACCAAGGTCCCCCACCATTGCCTACCCTGCAACACTGGGACATCTTTTCTCTGATGGCCAGGGCACTCAATCCTGAGAAAATTTCTTTGTTACAGACTTCGTCATATTTGACTTGCATAATCGTATGGGATTTCTCAAAGGGAAGTCAGAAATGTTTGGAAAACAATCCAGCTAAACAGCTCAATCCCTCCTATCTGCAGCACAGTGTCACTGGGGCTCCCCTGTGCTCCTCAACTACTCTCTTGAGATGGCAGCAGTAAGGCAAGAGCACCAGTTTCAGTGGTGTCTGCGGGAACCACCAACCCACATAGAGGCCATCAGCTGCCACAGGCAATAGCTGCTGGTTTCATAGGAAGATGTTATGCTTAAGAGGCTATTAATAGCACCCTAAAGTCACCTTAGACTGTGGACTGTGACCTCTTACCTCAGATATCACCTGTAGCAGATGGACCCAGTAAAGGGCCTGTGGCCAATAGAGAGCTGCATGATATGCTGCAGCTGGTGGGGCACAATCTGTGGGAATAGTGAACAGAAGATTGTCAGGAGGATGTAGGAGAAGATAGTGGAATGTGCTGGTATTTGTCCAAGAGAAACATGAGATTGCAAGGTGGTGGGAGTATGATCCTTTGTGGGAACAGTGTAAAATATGTATGTGGCTGTTGGAAAATAACTGAATGCTTGTAATGCAAAACAATGCCCTGTGTGAAGGTACATAAAGGCATATTTCAGCACAATAAATGCCTTCTCTCTTCCCCACAAGAGGAGCCCATGTCATCTGTTGTCAAAATCACCCTCCCCAAAAATATGTCACAACCTCACATTGCTTTCTGTTCTACACAGGCACCTTCTTGACACCTCATCAGATATTAAGCATCCATTTTACCTAATTGATTATACATAAAAAAGATAAACCGTGCTTCTAGAAAAGGATGCAGGAGCCACACTAACAGCATGTCTGCCTGGCTAGATGCCACAGATGCCAGCAAAATCCTCTAAATTCAGGTCAGGCTGACAAACTTGGACACTGCCCCTCAAACAGATCTTTTTTATCTTCTAGGATCTTAATTGGCTAGTGGTGGGCAAGAAAAACTTTGGTTTAAGAGCACTGAATCACAGAAGATGTGCCTTCTCACCACTCTGCATTTCATGAAGGGAGGCATTATCGATACAACGGCCAGAACAAACACATGGCTTAGCAGGGCTTGACACAACTCAGGTAGGCAGGAATATTGCCATGCTCCAAAGTCAGGTGCTGGACTGAAGCATCACCCATCACTTCCAGCTGAAAGCTTCCCACTCAGTGGCACCAGCAGCAGCAGAGGCTGGCAAGGGGACTCATTAGAGACAAGATTGCAACAGGAAAGCTAAATCCATCCTGAGCAATAAGCACAGGATGCAAATTCTGCCTGTATTAAAGTCCTACACCATGTGCCTGCAAAAACAAAGTCTCTCACAACTGAGTAAAAGATAAAGGTCACAGCAAAACCAGTGAGTTTCACAAAAAACAGACTATTCTTAAAGAAAGAGTTCTGTTCACTTCAGTGAATCTGAGTCAACTTTTCATCTATGTTTTTTGTGAAACTCCTCTGGTTTTTGGTGACCTTTCTCAGGTAGCTGTACAGCACCACCAGTCTTTTATATTGGAAGTTACATGCATCATTGCAGAACACAGTGGAAGGAAAGGGGCCAGGCCTGGAGAGGTGGATCATCATTCAGGCCTGTGTCCCAGAAAACTCACACCCCAAAACTGATCAATAAGTCTCTTCCAAACCAAACCTACTGCCAGTAGGAGTGGAGGGCACCTATCTATATGGCTAGAACGCAAATGCTATCTCAACTTATGCACCAAATACAGCAAATTGTGGTGTCTAGCTCTAGTATAGCCCAATATAATGGGACAACCTGCATATGTGCGAGATACCACAGAGTTTGGACTATCATTATTATGGTAGCTCCAACTTCCACTAGCATGCACTGAACTCAGGCTTTGCCACAGATCTGTGCCTGACTTCCAGTTTAGAGAAACCAGTGTTTGTAGAAAGCTTGCTTTGTCAGTTGCTTTGCCATATTTTAACAGAAAATGCACCATCTCAATATCACATTCCCGTGGCAGCATCATGCCTGGCCTCTGCTGTCAACATGTCCTGCTGGTTCAGCAGCTTGGGACACCAGTGTCTGCCTTCTATTTGCTTAAGTCACACAACACAAGCACCAGCAAAGCAAACACCTTCAAATCCCCACAGTGTGACAGGTCAATACCAGGATGCTCTGACTCTTTCAAGATTGAAGCATTGCATCAAATTGTCAATAGAGAGGTAATAATTTGGCAAGTGAGGAATGAGACTGGAACCCCAATGACTTCTCATGTGGTGGATGCCATATCACCTTGGGGAACTTCACCAGTGCTCCACTGGTCTGTGGCTGAAGTTCACAGCAGCTCAGTGCAAGGACTGTGCCCGGTGGGATGCCTCCTGGGGTGGCATAGTAGTGCTGCGCTTCAAAGTGCCTGCTGCAGCACCTGGAGACTGTACATCCACACCTCCAGTAGGCACAGAGACCCTGCAGGTCAGATTGAAATAAGCTGACCCTCTCAGTGCCTCTCCATGGTATTTACACACACTTCCTGAGCAAGGTTCACACTTGGTTGTGAAAGTGCACTCACTGGTGATTCAGAAAATCAAAAGCCCAGAAGGGCCACATGAGCAGTGTTACATGTAACCACAAACCACATCAGAGCCAGTCAACCAGCTCATAGAGTGGGAGAAGCTGCAGCTCTGAGCCTGCTTGAAAAGGATGCTCAGAGGAATCCTGCAATCACAGGAATCAAAGCATTTTAGGCATTGAAAGAACACCAGAACAGCAAAAGAGTGACTCCATCAGACAAAGAAATGGCTACAATGTTTGGCCCATGGGGATTTCAACATGCTCTGAGTGATACTTTCCTGAGATGAGGAGTAAGTTTCCAAGCTCCTCATCAGCCAAATAACCAGCTGCCTTCAGATAGGAGCATATCCAGATTTGCCCAGCATCAGGTTTCAGAAATGTCAGAGCCACTAAGTGCAGGACAATGAGTGTTGGAGATTTTGACTCATTTTACTCATGGCGTTGATGTTTTCACACCCATGGCCGGTTCCAACCCCTTGTTCTGGATTCATAGGATTCCCATGTAAAAAGACTGGACACCAAATACAATGTAAACAATCAAATGTTCTAGTCTATTTATTGAGTTATTAGTGCAGAGCAAACATATATATTAATGTAAAGCAGGTTACATACATACCAACCCTTGGCTGAATGGGATACCGCCAAGCAGGAGAAGGAGAAGGAACATGTTGCCTGGTAGAAGGGGTGGTATGCAATGTGTCATCAGGGCATTCCCCGAATAAAGATGCACATCTGGTCTTCTCACCTGTCCATCACTGCACAGATCCTTATATTCCCCCTTGGGTTAGAAGGGGAAATTACCAGTTGCAACATCAACACACATGTGGCCAGCAAGTGAACAGAGGTTTACTGGTCTAAGATTTCCTCTTGTTAACAGTGGTGTTAAGTCCCCTATTTTCAAGGTTATGTTCCCACAACCCATGTCAAACAGTACTTTTCTATTTTTGTGTGTTCCACAACTGATCAGTACCTATTTTCACTGACATACCCCATAAGTTCACCGTGATATGAAATAAGCCTTGTCATGGTTGGGTGTTAGTCCAAGATTAAGTGCTAGTCGTAAGATTTCTGTTAACATTGCTGGGAAAGCTTCTCTCACCTCCAGTTCTTGATCCCACCGTAACACTCCAAGAAGTATTTTCTTTTGTCGTCTTCTTCACATAGAGGTCACCTCACTTGCATATGGCAGAACAAGGGCATATGTATAGGATCATAAAGTATGTGAAGCATATGTGTCATTATGAACCTGGGTGGTCTCCCTGAGTCCTCTTCCCAGCATCTCCAACAAGTCTGTCACTGAGGCCAAGCCATAGGGACAAGTCTCAGCTGGCTACAACATGCATGTAGCCAAAAATTTGCTCTTTGGGGAGAAACAGGAATTCTGCTACAAAGCAGGAGCCAAAAGATGAATGACACAAAATAGGGTGTGTGTTGAGATGGGACTCCAATCACAAGGCAGGAAAACAGTAATAAATCAGAAACCAAGTAGAAGCCACAAGCTGTGAGCAGTAACTGCGAGCACCAAACAATAATTTCAACCACAGACTGTCAAATTCTGTTACCAAATGTGTCTCCAGTTACCATGACACCAGCTTGCTGGAAAAAAAAAGTAAAATCTTATCAGTTGGGAATAAGAAAATATCTCTTTGTAAGGCACTGCATACTTATTTCCTCTCCTTGTCTCTTTGCTGTGCTCTTAGCTGCCCTATATCCTCTCCATGCTCTGCCTACTCCTACTGGCTTTGTCTCCTTCACAAGCTGGAAGTGCATTCAGCTGAGTCATGGGGAGCAAACCAGAGGCTAATGTGCTGGACATTTCTACACAGAAGAAAGCTCAAAAAGAAGGACAGACGCAGACCTGAAAAAAAGGTGCACTTGGCAAAAGGGTCCTATGCTTTTGAAATTCTCTAGCATTACGTCACAGTTCTGCTCAGCAAGAAACAAATACTGGCCTGCCCCTCACACAGTCTGCTGGGCATCCAATGATTTCAGTGGTAGAAGAGGGCATCCTATCCTAGACCATCTATGAAACTGAAGCAGTTTCCTATCTTTGCTGCACTGAGGAGGCCTTGGACTGGCAGCTTCCAGAGAAAGCAGCTGTACTGCAGACTCAATGATTTTGTGATACTTTGCCAGTAGCACCCTGCACAGAGATTCAGAGCTGAGTGAGCCTCCCATTCATGCCTTTCCAAAAGCCTCATCAAGCACTAGCTGCAGGCTTCTACTCCTGTGAGAGGCAACTTCTCCCTTCTTCTGTTCACACACCCACTCTGAATCCAGCTGCACACCATCCCCACCACTAGCCAGTTAGAAGGCCATAGCAGAAGGTGCCATTTTTCTTGCTCTTAATTTTAGGCATAGAAGGTGATTTTGTGCTTCCGGACAGATCAAAACAGTGCTAACAGTACATCTACTTGGCTTGTGAATAAATCCAGAGTTTAGAGATTCAAAAGTCTGACTGACAGCCCTGAACACAACCTTCCACAGAGCTTTGAAGTAATGTTATAGAAACAACTTTATGTGATTGTACATGTACCCACATTGTCACTCATTAGCAAGCAAACTCCTGGTTGGACACAGCCCAGCTGCAAGGTGAACACCTGAGCCTTAGGCCTGCCTTCACAGGGCTCCATGCTCTATTCCCAACTGTATCAGAAATGCCCATACAAGCTGGCAAATGTGTCTGCTGGATTCAAAAATAAATGCAACAGTGAAGAGCATGCAGAGGCAAGCACTGATGTCTTTCCTGAAGCATGGAATCCTGGGTTTCCTCAAAGGGTACACATGAGCTTGTCCAATACCATGATTTAAACAACCAATTTGGAGACTGTCCAAACTCATCTTAGGACCCTTGGTAACAGGAAGGAAAGAAAAAAAGAAGAAAGAGAGGATCCCCAGGGGACACATGATCTGCTGCATGCTTCACAGATACTGGCCCTGGAATAAACACCATTGAGCAATATCTTAATTTGGCACAGACATCTGTAGGCAGGATCTTCCTGAAAGCCCAAGCTTCCTTCAAGAATAGACAGAGACAAATGTGTTCTTTTAAAGGTAATGGCAGGACACGAGGACAGCTTTGCCCCATTACCCTTTTTCCTCACATCCTGTGCTATGGCTTTGATGCCCTTATGCAATACCCCAGTGGTCTTTGGCTCATATTCCAGCTGCAGCCCACATTGCTTCCAGCTGCTTACCCCAGGCTCTGCTAGCTGGTGCAGCGATGAGCAGAGCATGGGTCTGATGAGCATTTTCAAACAGCACATCTACATTCATGGGAATTGCAGAAACACCCACAGCTCTGACCAGGTCACACTTCCAGCCAGAGAGAGCCTTCAGCCACATCCTAATGAAGTCTCTAGAGTCAGTGACTTCATGCACATGTCTTGTGTGACGCAGTACAAGGAGCACAACATGCAGTAATTGTTTTCCCAAAGTTGCACCTTCTCCTTAACCATGCTGCGCTCCTAGAACTAAAATGTCACATAGGCGGGCTCAGGTACAGCTGTTGTAAGGGAGCACAGTCCCTTTGCACACTGATACTTCCTATAACTCCTCCACAGAGACAGCATGAGGGGGATGTGCTACTCCTCCATTATCACACCAAAGTAATTTCCGCCTTGCACAATCCTTACAGGGGCTTACATTCAAACTTAGCCACTTGGATTCCACACGTCAGAGGCATTAAACACCAGATGTGCCATGCAGAGAGGCTACTTATCCCTCAGAGCAGTCTCCCAAATCTCTACAGCAAGGCTAAACATCCTGAAAAGGCTAAAGCAGTGCTCCAGCCTGGGCTGGTGTAGCTGGAACAAGGGAGAAAGCAGGAGCAAAGTAGGAAGGGGCTATGTGGATATGGAGAAGTGGCAGGGGAGCAGACAGAAAGGAGATGTGATCTGGGGAACGAGGGGCTGCAGCTAGCCCAGCCTTCCCCAGGACACCCTCAGGAAGCAGAGAGCAGGATCCTTCCTCAGGTGCAGGATCTCACCCCAGGGACTGCTGAGCAATTTCCAGCAGGACCTGAGGCCTCCCCGGTCTTTCACATACCTTCCCTCCCCTCTGGTGGCTTTAGGGGAATTGTATGATAGGACAAGTACTAGATGATCCTCTTCCTCCTTCTCCTCTACCTCTCCCCAGGCAGTTGGGTAGCTACTCTCTGGTACTGGCAGCACCCCACCTTGCAGGGGCAAAGCAATCTGCTTCAGCAGAGAAACACAGCACTCTGTGGTGGGACATACGTTCAACCAACACCTGAGGATTTGGGAAGCAGATGCTCATTGCTGCCAGCAGAGAGGGAAGAGGGAGTAGGGCCTCTTTTCCCCACTTTGACCTGTCTTTCCAAAGAAACCTGTGAGTCCTTGCTCGAAGCAATCACTGTGCTTACAAACGCATGGCTGCCAGGATGGTGTGGAGAGAGCCACCTGAACCTGGAGTTTGTATTACCGTCTGTGGTCCAGCATACTTGAAAGGTCCTTGATTCAGAGCTTAATGCCCATCTCATAGGAAAATTCCAAGCTGAGAAAGCACCTTCTTCCCAGTGGCAGTCCAACCATACTGACCTCTCACAGCAGAAACAAGATCACAGAGCCTTCAACCATCAAGCCTTCAACTGGAAGGTTTCATGGCAGGCAAAGCTCAAAAGCCTCTCTTATGCCATTAAATAAAACAAGCTTTCTTGGCAAGGGACAGATTTTATTGGGGTTGTAGGGAAGCCTTGCTGGGAGCTCTGAAGGCAGCGGCAGCATATGTCTTACCAGCATGCTGCAACTTGGAAGCAGCACTAACCTTGACTTAGGATCCCCCAAGCCAACTCCTAGTCGTGCACCATTCCAACTTTGTGTTGCAGGATCCGCCTATGGCCTCCTCCTTTGCTGACAAGCCTTCTGTGCTGCGTGCAGGAGACTGAAATTTATGAATCTGTGATCCATCTCTCCTATTTGTAAGTCAATAAGAGCCTAGACCGCAGCTGGGGCTGCTGCTTGTCAAGCCCTAGTTAATACAGACACCTAGTGGTCGGTGCTCAAATTCCACGACTGCCCCCATGCAGCCGCTCCAGCGCCAGGGTTTATTTGCATCGTCAAAGCAAAACCAAGGCATCCCTCTGTTGGACACTATGCACACGCATAACATATCAACATGCCCCAGACAGCTGCCAATTAAATGAAGTAATTTAGGGAGCCCATGCCACAAACAAAATACATCCAAGATTAGTCCCATGCTCTGCCCACTTTTGAGACAGAAGAGAGCACACAGCTATATGATGCATGTCTGGTAAAACATCTGTGTATCTCTCCACACAAGAAAAGACAACAAAGGCAGATGTCAGAACTCAGTGTCTCATCAAAGCCGAAACATAAAGCATTGAGGGGTGATGGAAAAGCTGGTTTTACACCATTAGGGGAATTTTCATCAAACACAGCCCCCAAGCTGGCACAACTGAAGGCACTGCCACCTCTCGTGGGCAGCTGTGTCCTGCGGGGAGTTTCTCAGAGGATCAGATCATAGACCTGAATCCTAACAGCTTTAAAGAGTTGGTATTTCCTCTCTGGCTCTGTATACTTGAAAGGTCCCTGAAACACAGCTCAATACCCATCTCACAGGGAAACTGCTAGCTGAGAAAACTGGGTCCTGCAGGACCCCCCAGGCATCAACGACATGCTCAACCTTGCCCCCTGCTTTCTCCTCAACCGCTGTGCCTTTTGACGGCCATTCCCTGGTGGGATGAAGATG
This sequence comes from Forpus xanthops, assembly GCA_032466535.1. Taxonomy (NCBI): domain Eukaryota; kingdom Metazoa; phylum Chordata; class Aves; order Psittaciformes; family Psittacidae; genus Forpus; species Forpus xanthops. The sequence goes on along the minus strand of JASSUY010030705.1, from coordinate 6,583 downwards.
CAGTGCTGAATTTGCATGGAGCTTGATGCCTTTGAATGCTGAATATTGATAGATCCTGCTTAAAAGTAATATACACATCACCCTGCCAGATGCTTTGGAGTACACAAAACAGCCTTGATTTATCTGTGTTTCTACCCCTCCACTTTGAGACAGGCTATCCTGTCTCTACCCCAGCATACCCTGAAGATAGTAAAGTCAGTCTTATTTCAGAGTCACACAGGATAGTGGGGAGAGAAGATGGAAGTGACTGAGGGCTCAGTAAGAGTTCAGAGAGTTTACAGACAGCTTCGGATCACATCGAGGTATCCAGGAGAGACAAGAGAAGTTCTGAACACCTACTGCTTTGGCAAAGCAAACAGAAATCTAACAGGAAAAAAGCAAGAATGTCGCAGTATGTTAGGACTGCCCTGGCAGCAGCATGTACGCTACAGTCTGCTCCCACAGACTGTCTTAGTTTTCTGAAGTTCTTATTTAAAACAAATGTAATCCCAGAATGGAGTGAAACAGCCTTCCCATTGCTCCCACCTTCCAGCCTTCTGTGCCCTGCTCTTCCCACCCCTGTCTGGACTTCCCCCACCAGGGTCCACTTTGCCTTGTTCTGCACAGAAACACTGTGACTCCATCCCATTTGTGACAGTGGGCTACATGCAGCTGCCATAGAGGAACGGGCTGGAGTACAGGACAGAGGAAGGAAGAAAAGCAGGCAACTTCAAAGTGCAGCCTAGCACAAAGCAGGAAAGGGAAAAGCAAGCCCCAAGATGAGTCCCCCTCTCCTCTGTGCAAGAGCTGCAGCTGAGGAGCTTCACTCTTGAACTTCTAGAACACATTTGAATTGGAGTAGGTGGGGATGCCCCTGAAGCTGCTACAAGCAGCATTTGAGAGGTGTCTGTGCAGCTAAGGAGGCGCTGTTGCTATCAGCCCCAGTGAGATTATCTTGGTTTCCTGGAGGGGTGACTGTGTGAGTCACTTAGCAGTGGGAGGGAGATATCTTCATGCATTTATCAGAGTAGCATGAAATGCATGGGTAGGGTAAAACCAATGCAGATACAAACAACTATGGGGCCAGGCAAAATAACCAGAAGGGTAGCATCTTTCCTAATTATTTGGGTATATATAACATTCATCACATCAGCAGACAAAACTGCTTTTACCTGTCCCCTGTCCTGTGACAGGGCTGATAAACACAGTGCCTCTGTCCCAGAGTTTGGGGCCCTTGGGTCTACTCCAATGTGGTGCTGTCCTACCATCAGCATTTCTGTTCTGCCTCCACACGTACTTATTGCCTACCACTTAGGAAGCCCCCTCCGTACATTCCTCAGGGACTTCACTCCATATCAGACTTTCTATCTTTGCAGCCTTCAGCCCATAGCTAAGAGGTATCTTACACCAGGTGCTTCTTTGGACAGCAAGGGCACAGTGAACTCTGGGTAAGCAGGCAATGCCATACAGATGAGCTGCCTGCTGGCTGGGAGAGCAGCATTCACTTCCCCATGCTCTCGGTGCCAGCACCCTCACTCATCTAGCAGGACCAACAGCAGAGGGACTGGTCCCACCTGACACATGCCCCTTCAAAGTGCAGGATGAGATAGCTGCAGGGACTCATTCCTTGCTGGTACAGCCCTTCTCTGCACCACTGCCCTCCTCCCAGAGCACAGCTTTGCTCACTGCTGCGCTGCACCCAGGCCTAAGATATGGTTCCCAAACAGGGAGAGAAAAGAGCTACATCTCCTTTCAGTCACAGCTCTACCACTTGCTCCTCCACACACCCACAGTCCAAGGCCTCCTCATCAGGTCCTCCTCACTCCATGGCCATTAGGGACTAACCATTTGAGAAGAGCAAAAACACCCTTACAGGACAGCTCAGTAGCTGCAATTGGCAAGCACAAACCTCTACACTTCCCAAAGTATCATGCACCTCTCACCCTAACCCAAAACTAAACTGTACACATAGTAATAAAGCTCAAGGCACAGATGAGAACTTGAGGTGTTGCAGGATGGAGAAAGCACAGCAAGGAATGAACCTTCCTTAATGGAAATCTTTCAAAAACCTTCTTGGGAACTTGCAGAATGAAGACTCCCACCTTCCAGCCTCACTCAACAACCCTGGACAAGCACATTTTACATAGGTGCTACAGCAGCAGTGTCTCATTCTGGGTACAGCTCCAAGATCTCTAGCAGGAAAGTGTTCAGCCTTTGACACTCAAACAAACCATTGGGGGAGTACAGAACAGTTACAAGCAAATGAAAATAAACAGAGGGAGTTTTGCATTTCAATCCCCCAATGATACTGAATAATGCACAGAGTGTCTTTGCCATTTTCCAGCTGAACTGCAAAGAGGAGAAGGCCAGAAGCATGCTCAGCTGAGACACAACAGAGCAAGAAGGCATGGCGCAAGGTGAGTTAGAAGATCCCTTCACACAAGGGCTGTTGCAGCTAACTCTGGATCACAGGTATACACTCATTTCTTTTGAAGCCTGCTACTGCTTCATTTTCTGTGCAGGCTGCCATAGTACAGAGAAATCCTGGGTTAAAGGAGATGGTCTTTGCTGCTAGACCCTGGGTCAGCACTGATCTTTGAAGGAGGCAGGAGGGTTGAGTTGGTAAAGCTGCTTTTCCTCCACTGAGGCATGGAATCAGCATGGTGGTGGAAAAGGGGTTATTCTTTTTTATGTCTAATGGAAATACCTTATCTCACCAGATCAACTATCAGAAGGGAAGCACCTGTACTATGCTGTTTCTGATCAAACAGTGCCTGAGAAAGATTGAGACGAACTGCCTAAAGATATCTCCAGCACTTCTCCTAGACTCAAACCCACACTAGCAAGGCACCCAACCCTGCCTTGAAGGAGGACCTCTATCACACCATAAGGCTACAAAATCCTTCTTCCCTCTTACCCCACACAGCAGTGTCCACAGCCAGCTCCATCCAGCAGTTACTTCATTCCAGTCCAGTGTATCCCAGTCTGCATCAGTGGGAATTCTATCTGGAGAGCTGAGAACATTCCAGTTGAGGTACCTCTGTTAGGGGGCTGCCTTGCACATGCTTATTTAGTCAATCCAGTTCCTACACGTCAGGCAGCAGACCGAGGGAAAGCCAGTGCTCAGAGATGTAGAGTGGGAGCACAGATCTGGTCAAGTAAAATTACCAGGACTGATTTCACAGATGATTTCCTCTCTTGTAAACACCTTTTGATCCCTCTGTGACTGCTGGTTAGCTGAGTCTTGAGTCTCGCTCTCTCTCTCCTTTGACTGTATTTTCCTGTGTGAAAAACACATTCCGGACTTAAAGTTCACACTTTGGTTTATGATCATAGAGGAATTATTTTCATGAATGCAGTCCTGAAGGCTTCAAAGACCTGCAACTAGAGCGACATGGACCTGCTCAGTACCCAAGGTCATGGAGGCATAGCTTTCAGCACTTCTGCAGCTAGGCAACATATACAAGGCTTGAGATTTTAAGAACCAATGTGCAAAAATCCCTCTACAATCCAGGTATCAGTAACATAGGAGGGAACACAGAACAATCCTTGTTGAATATGATTTTGCTGGCTTCAGATTTTCCAGCCCCTGTATTACCAGCTGTTCCAAAGAACCACAAAGACATGGCTTTGAACAGTTACACTGAAGGTCCAATAACCACACAGCACTGCACCAGCTCCTGGGCCAGACCAAAGGTGGCCAGGCCACTTTCAAACACACACAGCAAAACCCAAGTCAGTGGCAATGCCCTGGGTAGAGCTTAAAGCATGAAGGTAGGAGAGCATACAGCCATACCTCCCTCCCAGCCAGCTCAGCACAACCAGACTGGCCCCCACTCACCTTTACCCCTCTTTAAGTAATTTGTCCAGATAAGGCAATTAACCTTTGTCTGGACTTTGTTCTTCACACAGGTGTGAGGATGCCTTGAGTCAGAATTCCTCAGGTTAGTCACCACTTCCTGTTCAAAGCAGGTGGTTTATTTTCCACACAGATTAAGCTGGTTTTCACTAGTGGGCCTCAGGCCTATCTGCAGTAAGGGAAAAAGCCTTCTGTATTTTTTCCCTCAGAACAGTAGTTATGAGACAGAACTGAATTTCTTCTCAGCAATTCTTTAAGCACTATGATTAAAATTGCAGTCTCACTGCAACTCACTTTTTTTTCTTGCTTATTTTCACTTCTACCTCTGGCTCCTGCGCAGTAACATTTTCCTCTTCTTAAACATGTTATCCCAGAAATGCTACCACTGGCACTGATGGGCTTGGCCTTGGCCAGTTTCAGACTGTTTTGGAGCTGACTGGCATTGCCTCTATCAGACATAGAGGAAGCTTCTAGCAGCTTCTCTCAGAAGCCACCCTTATAGAGCCCCTGCTGTGAAAACCTTGTCACACAAACCAAATAGACTTCTCTCACTTCTTTCCACTTATCCCAGCAACTCTTGCTTACTCAAACAAAATAGTTGTTTCCAAGTCTACGACAGGTTTGTTACAAAAGCGTGACTTTGTTCAGGGCATTTTTTTGTATGCTTAGCAATGAAGACAGCAGTGAGCCATTTTCTAGTAAGGACATCTCAGTTAAACAGGTTATCAATGGCAGAGGAAGACCAATGGGAGGCTGCAAACTATATCCAGTGAAGATTTATCATAGAATGCAGCTTCTGTGTGCTCAGGCCCTTTGCTTTCACATCAGTATTGAACGCTTTGCTGGTGAGCCAATCTAAAACTTTAATTTTTATATATTTCATGTCACAGTCAGCCCACACTGGTCCCAAGAGACCTATGTGACAAATCTTCAAAACAACTGGACTCCCAAGGAGATTTATTACTATCTTGTTTGTCTAAAGGTCTTCAGAGATACAGCTGGAAGTAACATTATTGTGTCTAGCAGATGAATAGTCTCAGTAACACAACATTAGCAATGCCCACCTATAACTCCTTTGGACTCAGATGCTTTTTTAATCTACTTCTTCATCTACTTTTGAGTTTTCTGAGGATTTTACTTCAAGATTATTCTGAACTCAGCTTCCTACTTAACATTCTCAAAGCAATCAAGGTATGGTTTTGTTAAAACCCATTTTGGCACATACACATTCAATATCTGCATCCACAGTCACATATTAACAAGTCTGCAGAGTTGCATGTGTAAGCAAGGTGTTCATTTCCATTGCACCCTCTAAGCCTGCCTTTCCCAGTCTTCAGGACTTCCATATATCTCATCAACTGTCCTGACTTCGGCTCCTTCCTTGTGGAGCATTTCTTGAGAACGCTCATCCAGCCATGCTGAAAGGCACATGATGCACAGCAGACTATCGTCTCTCAGGCTACAAGTGTGACATCCCTGTTTCCTCTAATCAAAGTGCTTTGAGGCACCTAAGACTCCATTAGGAAATTAAGATGGTGACTATTCTTTGGAGCAGCAGCGGATCAAGAAAACCCCCAGAAGCGTGCTAAACCCCACTGGCTGTCCTGTCCCTGTTCTCAGTAACATCTGCTTCCTGCCCAAGGTACCTCAATTTCCTGTAGCCGTGTTTATACGAAATAAAGCAGCAGCATTTTTTGTTTGTATCTGCTGTTCTAATAAGTGCAGAGCTGTTTATTACAATTGCTACTGTTACGCTCCCAGGTGGAAGAGAGGCATCATAGAGTGACAACCCACCATGAGCACCTACGGGTGGAACAAGCCTGTCACCCCAAAGATGACTGGTGTATGAGGCTCTTCATCCTCTCCTGCACATCCTTCTCCTCCTCTCTCACTGACAGAGAAGGGTTTAATTGCATGACAGTATCACTCTGAATGTATGGACACTGCACAGACAAAGGACAACTCTAGCTTGGACTGAGCCAGGACCTGGCATCAAGCCACAGAATAATAAGGTGGGAAGAGCTTTTTGGAGAGCCTTGCACCAGGCAGAGCTTACAAGTAGGACCGGGTGCTGGCATGCTCTCAGTCCCTGAGTTTCTGGTTAGTATCTCTTCCTACAGGGGTGTCCTCCTGAGCTCAGGGCTCCAAGGGAGGCTTCATGCAAAAGCCTCATCCTGTAGCCACATCCATCACCTCCATCTCTTAGCCACAAGACTCCTTTCTGGGACTGAGATGAACCCCTGCAGCCAGACATGTATTTGTGAAATCCCTGCTCAGGCCCTCAGTGGCCCACAACCCACTTGAGGCTAAAATCAGCAATCTCAGGGAAGAAGGTCTCCTCACAGATCATCAGAGCTTCCTACTCCACCACCACCGAGCATCACGGAAATGTGCCGTGGTTTAAGCCACAACTCATGCAGTTTGCTCACTCACTCCCCCCTCTTTCTTCCCCCCACGCCTGGGGGGATGAAAAGGAGAATCAAAAGAATGCAACTCCCACAGGTTGAGATAAGAACAGTTCAGTAACTAAGGTATGACACAAACCACTGCTGCTACCAACAATAATAGTAATGACAAGAGAAATCAGAGAATCATAGAATAGTTAGGGTTGGAAAGGACCTTAAGATCATCTAGTTCCAACCCCCCTGCTATGGGAAGGGAGATGTCCCACTAAACCATGACACCCAAGGCTATGTCCAACCTGGCCTTGAACACTGCCAGCAATGGAGCATTCACAACTTCCCT